>JAJPUD010023160.1:3907-20364 GCA_023553655.1 Myrmecobius fasciatus | reverse complement strand
TGCCTCAGCAAAAAGCAAAATATATATATATATATATATATATATATTTTATTTATTTATTTCAGGGGCAGCTAGGTGGCACAGTGCATAGAGCACCAGCCCTGAAGTCAGAAGTTCAAATCTGACCTCACACACTTAACACTTCATAGCTGTGTGACCCTGGGCAAGTCCCTTAACAAAGTTAAGCAAAGCAAAATAAATAAATAAATAATTAAAATAAAATATTTCTTTTGGTGAGAATTCAATAGAAACTGTTAGAAATCCTGACTGGCTCTGGGAACTTTGAGACTTCTTTACTTTCTAATAATTAAATAAATAAAGTCATTGTTGCAGTATTTGCTTTATAAATGAAAACAGCTGACAAAACAGTATAAAGACAAATTTACTTGTACCACTACCTGTTCCCTCTATTTCAAGAATTTTTTATTCTTTTCCCCCAGAAGATTAAAATGTCCAATTAATTATCTTAGAATTAGCTTTAATTCAAGTATCTTTAATTCTAAATTTTAAGGAGAAAATAAAAATATTTTCCTAAAACCTTTCTCTTATCTTTAAAAATAATTATATAGAAAAATTATCTGATATATGTTTAATGTTTATTTTCCATAACTGGACATTTCTTTATGGTCTAAAAATATGTTTAAAGTATTCTTCATCATTTAAGAGTGCCCTGGTGACAGATATTTTACTTACTTGAAATCAGAAAGACTCTGACTGAATTTTGCTAGGTCATGTTCAATCCTGCTCTTGTGCCACATCACGGCCTAGTAGAAATCCTGGGCACTCAGAATATACCAGACAAAGCCAGGCCCTGGCAGCAGGCTTAAAAGGCTTTGAATCTCAATTTGCCAGATTGAGTGTCTGTTATGTAAAAAGCAGCCCTTACTTTACTAACCATTGAATGATAGATTTTTTTTTCAGGTACATCAAATTATACAGATTTCCCTATGTAGCTTACAGGGATCTCCTTGGTAGGGAGAATATGCAGACCCAGGAAACTACAGACCCTTAGAGTAAGTAAAAATATGTTTACTGATAAGACATTTTCTATTTTTAACAAGTAGTAAACAAATAAGAAAACATGGATCATATATTGATCAATATAATAATCCCATCGTGTCTACAGTATTGTGAGTACCTCCTCTCTGCCCTCAGGAGTAATTTTCCTTTTCTCTTCTTCATCCTTCCCTAGGAAAGATATCCTCTTTAACTATCACAATAAATGCATCTCTTTACCAGAAGAGTGATGCATTTCATTTGATTGTGTAAGAGCAATGAAGGCAATGAGGAAACAAATAGATCAATTCTAAATAAATTGGAAACTTTATAGAACAGCTAATCTTAGAGCCAAGATTTGGGCCTGAGATACTGTGAGATACTCACAGTATCTTGGCAATTTCTTGCTTGACCAATTAATTTCCAGTTCCTTCTTGTTTTATAAGTAAATATTGATAGAGCTCTGGAAGTCTGTGTTTACACAACTGGTTCAGCTATCTAGCATCAAGAAAAACTTCCCAGCAATTAGAATTATTCAGAAGTAGAATAGGTGATCTCAAGATAAGATAGGTTCCCCTGTTTAGGAGTCAGAAAGGGTAGGTTTCAATATTAACTCTGCAATGTATATAACTCTGGACAAGTCCTATCCTATCTGTGGTCCTCAGTTTCTTTATCTGTCAAATAAGGAGGTGGAATCTATTAAATGTCCACTTATCTACCTTTTTAAATGGGTGTTATTGGGATTGCCTTTTGCTTAATGGTTAGGATTAGACAACACATCAGGTCCCTTTAAATTCTGAGATTCTGGTTCTGTAGGTGTTGGATTTTTTAAAAAAAGGATTTGATTGACAATATTTGAATATACTGACAAAACCAGCCAGCCCTTTTGCATTGCATAGATGTTGACAAAAACATACTAAGTACTTTAAGTCATATAAAGAAACATACTTTCTATTTTCAAGTGCTTCACACACAGACTGAAGAAAAGATTGAGAAGAGGAGGAAAATATAATAAATAACAGAAAAAAGAAAATTGGGGGAGAAAGGTGCAGAAGCTTTTTGTGTTTTTTCACTACTTCCTTCCAGCCTTGGTAACAGAACCCTTAAAGACTCTCAAGGAGTCCTGACCTCATAACTTGGCCTTGTTCCTTGCCTGGAGACAGAAAGGTGCTGTTCCCTTGGTGACCAGCTTTCCACAGACAGTATTAAGTTAAGCAATCAAGTGCTTCTTGTGAAACCTGCTTAGATTTGTCCCTTTCAATTGACAAACTGTTAGCTCAGTTCATGTGAGAACTTCACTCTCTTGCAGACGAATGAGAATGTGTTTCTTGTGACAAAGATCAGAAATAGCACTTCAAAGTGATCTTTGTCAGCCCACCCTCTCCTTCTTCAATGTGGTCAAGAGAAACACATTAGAGAAACTTAGCCTTAACTGCTTAATTACATGTAATTCAACCTTGTTTAATAGAAACTGTTTTCAGGTTGAGAAATTTGTTATAATTGACAACATTGTATAAGCTTTTTTCTCCCTTTAAAATTCCCAAACAGATACTTTTAGGTTTAATAATTATTATATATTCATACTGAAACATCCTGAAATTTGAGCTAAAAGTTATCCTTGATCTTTCTTCTTGTGGTCAAAAAGCTTCATATCCAGTAAACAATGATACAGAGGAAAGAGTACTGAAATTAGATACCCAAAATGTAAATTTGAATCCAAAGCTGTGACCTTAGGGCAGTTGTTTCATCTCTTTAGGCCAGTTTTTTTCTAGGGGAAGTAAAAAGGTTGAACTAGATGATCTTCACTATATGTGATTCCTCTAATTCAGGGATTCTAGACTTGAGACTCATGAACTTGTAAGGAGTCTGGATAAACTTGGTGGAGAATGGTCTTTGAACCATAATTCTTTGTTTTCATTAATCTTTGATTTCCTTTAGAATTCTATGTATTTTATTTTATGTATTTAAAAATATAATCTTAAGGAGTTCATAGGCTTCATCAAATAAAAAGACTTTAAGAATCTCAGTTCTAACTCTTTCTTTGTAGACCCTAACCCAACCTTCAGGGAGTTAATTAATTCATCTTTCCACTCTGCCCTGGAATTAATCTACCCGGCTAAGTAGGTAATCCAAAACTATTTAGGAGGCCTCTAACCATCCTTCACATCTTATTCAGCCAAAATTCACCATGGTCAGAGATCTTATCAATCTTACCAACCCACAAGTTGGTTCTTCTCCCATCTCCCATCTAGTCTACCACTACCTCAGGAAACAATTATAAAATCATTACAATTCATTACTCTATGTTTCCATTAAAGTTCCCTGTGACTACATAAACTAAAACTTCCTTCCTTGACCACCTATCTGCTACATGTATTAATTAAAATATAAGCCTTTTGAGAGTTATTCACTGAATATTTATATACTTTATATTTACCTTTTTGGAGCTCATTCTGTCTCTTTCCATAAAGTAAGCTCTCTAAGGGCTCTTTTTGGCTTTGTACCCAGAGACTTTAAAATGAATTGAATTACTAGCCAAGTGTCTCTCCAGATGGGGAGAATCTATCTTTTGCCAAATCTGTAAATTCTTTTATTTCATTGCTGAGTAAAGAAAAGTTTTTCTTCTTTGTTGCTAATAGACCATGACCATCCATAAAGAAGCATTGTTTTCTAATACAGAAATAGCATAATGGCACTCTCTACCAAGGAGTAGAGCTATGCACAAACTCAAACTGAACTCCAAACTCATCAACACTTTTGGAGTTGCATTCTCAATATTATTATCAAGCACAAGGACCTTGAATAATACAGGAAATAGCATGGAACAATAGAAAGGAGAGGAACCTGAATTTGGAGTTGGAGAAATTGGGTTCAAATTATGCCTCTGTTATTTGCTACCTATGTGATCTTGGATAAGGCACACTCTCTGAACTTGTTTCCTCATCTGTAAAAAAAAAAAAAAAAAAGGATTTAAATTAAATGGCCTCTGATCCCATAATTCTCTTCATAGGCATCAAGTCAGAAAAAAATGGGAACTCATTGCAGGGGAGGGAGAAAGACTTATTAGTTAACAAATATTTGTTAAGTGCTTATTCTGTATGGCATTGCATGGCATGCTTTCCATGTGTAGTTATCTCTCTCATCTTCCTCACTGCTGGCACATCTACTTAGTATAGAAGAATAAGTTATGGAGCTATGGATCATATAAGACAAAAGTTCTCTTCTCACATATTGCCCAGAAATCACATCCCTGATTCTAGCTGGTTTGTTTTTAAGAATGTGGAGGAGTTGGGGTGAAAGAACTAGGAAGGAGGAAGCACCTCATTTCCACACTATCTTGCTCCTGTTATTTTTATTATCACACTTCTCTACACTTCCTACTTTCAATTAGGACTGAAAACAATGTGCCAAAATTCCAAGACAGTCTATTCTCAGAGTATTTCTAACTCCATAGGGAAAAGGAAACCCTGAATCTCTCCTAAGATTTTCAAGTTTCATCCAGTTCCATTCATTCCTGATCCAAAAAGCTTGTAAAAGATGAAAAAAAAAACTTTGAAAACTCACCTGAACTTTAGAGTCGATGTAAGAACTCAATTCCAAACATTTCTTTCCTAAGATTTACCCTTTTCAGCCCCAGCTGCTACAATTCAGGAAATGTTGGCTTTGGACAATCTTTGGCTATAAATATCCATGATTCACATTTGCCTTATTTAAGAATTCATCTTGAGAGAGAGGTCTTTGGAACTTAGGTCATTAGCTTTTGCTTAAGTGAAATGAGTGGGTGGTCTCAATTGAACTCAAAATGATAAATGAGTCTATTTCTGAAACCACCCACATAACTTGAATGAGAAATGACACTTTGACCAACTGTATCAGCAAAATCAGATTTGAGATATCCTAGCTTTTTTGCTGTGCCTATCTCTCCAGATATGGAAAGTCTGGGAAACAAATTGCAAGAAAATTTACAAAGAAATTTATACTCCCTTTGTTAATGAGCAAGAAACAGTATTCTCTAGAGACTGGAAGTCTATTGTCTCTCTTGAACATTGTTTTCACTTAAACATATTCACATTTGCATAGCAGTAGGTAGAAGCAATTCTAACTTTGAAGTGCCCATTATTTACCTGAGACACTGGATGACAAAATAGTTTTTCAAGTGAATCTGTAATTACACTGCTTCTGAAACTCGGTTTTTTGTAGCCAAAAGCAATGGTCTGTCAGTCTGATGTTCACTTTTGTATCCTTTTTTAAAAAATGACATATAATTAATACAATACAAAGACTAAAGATAACAAATTTTTCAGATTGTCATTTCATTGAATGTTTCTCATGACATATTTTATCCTTAGCAAAAATATAGTTACAAAAATTCACTGTAAAAATTTGGAGGGGTAGAAATTATAAAGCAGCCTCTGGTTTTAGCATTGTGTATTTTTTTCCTCCAAATATCAGTAGCAAGACCATTGAAAGAATAAATGACCTAAAGCCATTCGAATTCTTTTCTTCTGAAGGGTTTTTTTCCCTCATAGTTAACAGAAAGGCAAGAAATCCGTTGGTAAAGTTATTTCTTCTAAAGCAGATGTTCCAGTCTCATTCTTATTTTCCTTAAAAATTTCCTTTAAAATTTCCTAAAAAATTTTAAAAATTAAAAATTTACATAAAAATTTTTATGCAAATGTAGGATTTACAATGTACAGAATTGTCAAGTAGGTAAAGTTTTCTTTTTTTGTAATCTCCTGTCTGTTCTTTCTGAGTTTTCCTCCCACAGTTGTATCCTTTCATTTCTTCCCTCCAGACCTTCCCTATCTCCAGTTCTATATATCTTCAACAAAACCTATTCTTGGGTCTTTCAGTAATAACTACCACGTATATTTGCTTTAGAGTTTGCAACATGCTTCACAACTATTATCCTATTGAATGACACAAAAACCCTGCAAGGGTTATAATCATCATTTTATAGATGAATGAACTAAGGATGAGAAATTCAGCAGTGTATCTAGGATGACAGAGCTAAGGAAGGTCTGAGGCCAAATTTGAAATCAGATCTTCCTAATTCTCAGTCCAGAACTCTATTCTCTATAGACACTTAGCTTCCTTTGAACTCATTTACACTAAATTGTCAATGAATGCTAAGAGAAATATTTCCCAAAAATATTTGTATATTTTTTTTCATCTTAATAGTGTAAAAATTCTCAGAGCCATGAAATGAAATATCTTTTTTCAAACAAGAACAAGGAAGTTAGTGTCACTAGATCAAAGAATATGTAGGGGAGAAAATGTAAGATGTAAAAAGACTGGGAAGGTATGGGGGTGAAGGAATGTTATAAAAATTATTAATTGTAAACAGAGGATTTTATATTTGAAGCTGGAAGTAGCAGAGAACCACTAATGTAAGGGATGGAAGGGGGGAAGAAGGGGAGATTAACAAAGCAGTTATACAATGACATGAGTATGGACCAAGAACACTTAAATATATACTAGTTTATTGCCCAAAGACTATTCTAACTAGCAAAATATTCTTCATCAGATGATTAGGTGCAAAATAAAAAATTGTCCAGGTTTCCCTATATTGATTGTGCCAAAATAAGCTGATTAACCATTTATTTGCCAGATATTCTGTAGTGGAGATTCTTTTCGGTTATAGGTTAGACAAGATAGATTACTAATGAGATGCCTTCTGATGCTAACATTGTGTAATTTTGTAATGTTGTTAAGAAAGGGTCTCATAAATCACAAGTATATATTTAAATGCTCTAAATATGTGTGGAGTAGAAGATTCTGGGAACATAATGGAGTAGGTCAGAAAGTTCCAAGTTCTCTAGATTTTCCCCACGAACAAGACAAAATAACACCTCAGGGAAAACATAGAGCAGTAAAAATAAAGGAGAGTTAGAGCAGAATAGTAGTCCTCTTGAGAAAATTAGAGCTTTGAAGATACCAGGACATAAATTTGGCCCCTGGGAAATATAAACACCTCTAGGTTGGTTCCACTGACCCAGCATGCAGTAAGCCAAAGAAATTTTCAACTCCTACATAAAGTAGGAAATCTTGTTGGGGAAGATTAAGGGAATCTCTACTGCAAAGGAACTTCAGGTCTAGCTGTGCTGCTGAGAAGCATCCCTGGGCTAGAGTGTACCAGCATATGTCCAGTGAGTGCACTGTGGTACTCATAGTATGGTGAAGTCCTTGTTTTGGGGTGCCATGCCAGAGGAGAAAAATGAAGGAAAACCTGAAGGCAGAGGCAACTTCCCCCATCTCAGGATTATTTGTGGTTATACTAAAAATCTGCCATAAATCCCCCCCCAGAAAAGAAGAGCAGGCACAGGAGAAAAAACAACCACCAAAAATTACTATGAGAATAGGGAGGAGTAGTGCTTATCATCTGAAAAGGATACTGAAGCAAAAGAGCCTCTCATACCGCAAAAAGTAATGTTAAATAGTCACCTGCTCAAAAAAAAATTCATAGAACTCAAAAAAGACAATTAAAAATCAAATGAGAGAGTAATGAAAAACTAAGAACAAGAAAAACAAAAATATTATGATAAGAAAGTCAACCAACTAGAAAAAAGTCCAGAATCTTAAGAAAATGACTCCTTGAAAACTATAATTGGGCAAGGTGAAGTTAGTTAAGTTATAACAGAACAAGAAATAATAAAACAAAATATAAAGAATGAAAAAAATAAAAGATAATGTGTGATATCATAAGAAAAAACAATCGATCTGGAGAACTAATTAAGAAGACAAAACAAAAGAATAATTGAACCACCTGAAAGCTACAACCACAAAAAAAAGAATCTTGTTACACATAATAATAAAAGAAATAATTAAAGAAAATTATCCTGAAGTGTTAGAACAAGAAAGGAAAGTAGAAACAGAAAAAAAAGCCATCAATCTCCATCTGAAAGAGATCCTATTAAAAAAACCTACAGAACATCTTAGCCAAATTCCCAAACCACCAAGTCAAGAAGAAAATATTATAAGCCACGTGGAAAAAATTAATTCAAATATGACAGAGCCACAATTAAAATCAGACAAGACCTAGAGGCAAGTACATTAAAATGCCACAAGAACTCTATATGTTTTCCATAATATTATGGATCTCCTTTTCTTATTGATTGACTTTCTTTTCATAATAATCTAGTTTTTCTTGAATTATTTTTTATTTTTTCTTAGTTTTCTCTCAATCTTTCTCATTTGGTTTTTAATGTCTTTTTTGAGTTCTATGAATTCTTTTGGGTAGGTGACCATTTCACATTGATCTCTGGAGTAAGAGAGACTCTTTTGCTTTAGTATGCTTGTCTGATAATCATGTAAAAATTTCTTTGGCAAAAAGAGATCACGAGTACCTGACCTAGATAAAGCACTTTCCCATGGTCTCATGGACAGTATGTGTCAAGGTTCTTAGGCTTGTTCTCACATTTCCATTTATGTTCTATGTTGTACATCTGCCATGATTTTTGCAGATATCTTTGGCAAGTACACATCTCCCTGTTCTTGCCCATCTTGATTAATAATGAGGGTCTTGAAAAGTCCTTTTTGTTATTGCACTTTTCAAGGAATGTTGTCTGACTTTAACATACACAGGATCTACAGTATTTCAGAGAGAGCTTTGAAGGCAGCCTTGTGCTTACCAAATAGTAAGTACAATAGGTTCTGTACCTGTTAGTCAACTTTGTGAATGCAGAGATGTGGTTTATTATAAAACATCATTGATAAATACTTACCTGTTCCCTTCTAAGACATTCTCCAAAGATGCCTTTGGTGTGCATAGATTATTCTCATAAATATTTTAAGATGAGAAAGTAAGCATATGGGTTGCTGATTTTTCTGATTACATTTTGATCTTTTTCCTTATGCTCATCATGAACACTGTAACGAGGGATGACTAAGTGTCTCATGAAATGATATTTCATGCCACCTTTGGACACATGATCAAACCAACTTTACTAACTAGCTTATTTGTCCTTCCAAGAAGAATTTGGGATCTATTTTATTCCCATTTGGTACATACATTTTAGTAGCAACAACTAATTTTATGTTTAGGATAATCTAAAGATTTTCTATTATCATACTCCATCCCTTTATTCAAAGAGTGAAGCACATGGGACTAAGGGCAATTTTTCATTTTTCTCTCTATTGTTATAATATAATAGCACTTATAAAATGTTTTAAAAATATTAACTCATTTTATCCTCACAAATAGGTACTATTATTATCCACAATTTATTAATAAGAAAACTGAGATTAACTGACTTGCCTAGGATCACACACAGCTAGTAAGTGTATGATGTATATTTGAATTCAGGTTTTCCTGTCTCCAGGTCTAGGGTTCTCAATACATTATACCACCTAAATGCTCACATTTCATAATAGATAAACAATCCATCACATACTATCTAGTTCTGTGGTGAAATCTTTTTATAATTAGTTGGTTTTAAAACTAATAAAGAAGACCTTAGCATGTCACTGGCAGCATGTAGCAAGCCTTTCCAGAATATCTGTTAAAATTTTTGAGAAGTTAGGGTCACCTCCAAACCATAATGAGCTACTGGAGGAGTATGACATTTTTGGCAGATATATTCACAAAAGAACACATTATTAAATTCAGAGTTCAATTCAAATCTACATATATTGTCAACTATAATAATTTTTATAATGACAATTTTACATTGGTTAAACTTTTAAAGGAATTGTTAGCAGTCATAGTAAATGTTTCCTTTTCTCCAGTTTTCATTTTGAAGAATCAACAACTTTTTGAAATAGATAGAATGGAAGCTGATATAACTGCATGTATTATCTTCTCCACATCTACAAACTTTCCCCCCACCTAGGCCATAAGGTTCAAATGGTAAGTTTCTGAACCTCAGCTTTCTAAAGCAAAGAATTACAGAACCCCCAACTGCTTAGATATGAAAGATAAGTTTCTGAGAAGTTGTATATCTAGCAACCCTAAGTTTAAACATTCCAGAATCTAGCCTTTTATCAAAGAAGGCAAATATTCTTGATGCTTCCAGTTTCTTTGGTTCACATGGAAGAGTCTCAAGTCTTTTGATTGTTTCTATTCCTCTTTGACTCAGAGTCTTGTACCATCCCATCCTGAGGAATGAGAGGAATTTGATATATGATGATATTAAAGAACCCAAGCTTTGCACTCTATTAATATTTATTGTGTATTTTATAGGGAAAAGATTTGCCTATCTAGAACTCCAACTTCATTTCAGGGAGCACAAGTTCTAAAGGGTAAACCATAAAAGTGGATGTTCTTATGTGTCTCATGGATAAAAGAAAATCACTAGAATATTTTGGATTGTCCTTCTAGCAACACAAATGAACATTCCCTTTCATAAGAGTTCAAATAACCAAATGATACTATGACTTTAGAGAACTTTAGAATGCTGGAGGAAGCTTGGGAAGGAGAATTGTATCAAATGTTTATGAATTGTTAAAAGTTCTTTATATTTTCTACATTGTTTATGTACTCCTACAAGCCCTTTGCATTTTCTGTAATTGCAAATCAAATGTTACTGCTGGGGAATGTAGTCTTGAAGAATAGATAGGAATTAGCATATACCTAAGTCAAACCACTGCTACCAACTTAACCACTACCTCTTCTCTTACCCCAGTAGAAATATCCCAGGACCCTGAGCCCAAGAGTCCAGGCAATAGCAACACCTCTTACCACCACATCACCAACCTTGCTTTTAGGCTGCTTCCAAAGCCATTATCCAGGAAATTAACTCTTTTGGAAAAGATACCCAACATACCTGTTGTCATCAATAGCAGCAGCCAACTACCCACCACTACTGAATCAGGCAAGTAAGTCAGCATATGAATCAGCAAGGAACCTTGAGGCTGTTAGGTATCATGTGCCAGTATCACCAAATCACTATCATTAACTTCCACTACAACTTCCTCTGAAACTTTATAGATATAAACAAATTCACACTCAAGATATCCAGGAATAGCAGTTCTTCTTCAGATCCCCCTCCTCAATTTTAGCCTGATCCCATAGCCATTATCCAGGGAAACAATCACTATAAAGAAGTGCTCTGCCTTTCCTGGATACAGTCATTTACCATCACCAGGACATATAGTCTAGCTTAACCAAAGTAATAAATGTTGCTGAAAGAAATACAGGAGGTGGCCTGTGCTGAGAGTTGAATAATTTTGACCAACTGACACACCATTCCCCTCATTCCCCAGTAGATACAGCACAAGACCCTCAGCCTAATAAGAATAGGAACAATTCCCAGACCACAGGCCTTGTTTCCAGTCTGGCCTTCTCAGCCATTATCAAACAGATTGACCCTTTTGGAGAAAGAGCCCTTCATTCTTGCTACCAGAAACACCAATTTCTGACTTATAGCCACTAACAGAGATCTCTTGAGAGGAAAAGAGCCTCTGGCTTCAAATTCAGCTCCTTTAGGCATTATCTAGAGAAGCAACTTTTGTGAATGTGCATCATAGCAAATACCTATGCAGGTGATGTAACCTCTCCTCTTCAATAGCCACTGCTGCTAGAAACCCAGAGAAGAAACATCACCAAAGTCTTTGGCATTGTAAAGTGACTTCATTTCATTGACAGAGGCTTCAAGAATTCAGGGTCATTTCCATGCCACAATGAAGCATTGGGAAGGACTTTGCAGAACATGTCTTCTAAATGCTTGGAAAAGAATATGATTTTTCTCTTCCTTATATACTTTCATTGAAGGCAAAAATAACTTTGTAACTGAAAATTTAATTTTATGTAGGAAAAAATTCTCTTTGGTTTTAAAATGAGCAGAATAAAATCATTATCATAAGATGAACTAATATCTATAAAGCATATATCCTTTTCATGGATCAAACATAATGAGGATAACTGAAGATATCCTCTGAGTTGATTGAATTTAGCATATCCTTTACAACCTCAAAGATAACAAAATTGCATTTAATTATATGTACATGCTTAAACTAAAGAGATAAAAAAGATTCTTTAGGGAAAAACATATATGTGTGTGTGTGTGTGTGTGTGTGTGTATTTAAGTTTTCTAAAGTATTAGGTTCATTTATCCACTTATCTAGTAACAGGAATGTATGGGCTGTTCAGGAGAACTAGCACCTCTGGTGTGAAGGCTTGCTGAACCCTTTTCAAGGGCTGCTCATCCACCTTTGGTATTCACTTGATTTACCTGACACACCTGTGGCTGCAAGAAACTGTAGTATGCACAATGGCCACACCCTGATAAAATTTCTCAGCAGACAGACTAAACCAGGTTGAGAGTATCTGGCAAGTTATAAATGTGTTGGTGAATTCGGGAGATATATACCCCAAGTATGCTAAGACTTTCTCAGTGGAGTAAGAAAATGAGAACAACTCCATGAAGGTGGCTGAAAGAGGCACTTTGGAATGCTTAGAGCTTGGACAGGTATCAAAGACACCAAATCATCAAATGCATATCAGGTCATAGCCAGTTGCCTTGATTTTTTCCTTGCCACTGGACTTCAGTGATTCAGGAAGAGAGAGTGACACTGATAACTCTGCACAATTCCACCTCATTTAAATTCAATTCATATACAAATCATTACTCTATGGTGTCATTTTTTATATACCAAGGACAAAAACAGTGTAGTAAAAGACTGAATATTTTAAATGTGCCATGTTATCTCTGTTGACATTATTATTAGTAATACACATAATCATGTAATCATCTTTATTTGATATTTATTTGTGCCCTGGATGGAGCCTCTTCATCAAGTCACTGACTTTTTTTTAACCTGTCAGTGAGTTTCTTACCATTATAAAACCACCATGCTTTTCAATGCATTTTTTTACCTCTGGCATAATCATTATAGCAAGGATAGACTTCTATTGGCTACCAGCTATAATCCAACAAGTCCTGATTACTAAATACATCAATGATCTGTGATATGATTGGTGTAGAAATTCCCTCCACTAATTATAGATGACAAGAACTTCTTTGACTTCTTAAGTGGGCAGAAAGCAGTCAAATGATAAAGTGGAAATAAATAGCATTAGTGATAGAGGTGGAAGACCTGGATTCAAATCCCTTCTCTGGTAATTACTACCATGTAATCTTGGACAAATCACTTAACTTCTGTAGGTCTCAGTTTCCTCATCTATTAAAAAAAAAAGATGGATTAGATAACAGCATTGTAGGGTTTTGCAAAGTGTCTCACCAAAGGATGATAGCTTTCAAACTAGAAGGGAACTCTGGTTATCTGATCCAACCCTCTCATTTTAGAGTTGAAGAAACGAAAGCCAAAGGAGATTAAGTGACTTCAGCAAAGTTACATAAGCAGTTATTGGCAAAGTCAAGATTCAAATAGCTCTTCTGACTCTACATTCAAAATATTTTCCCTCACAGGAAGTTCATCCACATAGGAATAGTGATTAGTGGGGCATGGAAGAAAGAGGAAAAAGAATTAAACACAGGCAACAAATTTTCCTTAAAAGGAGAAGAAAAAGAATGCAAATGTAGACCAACGATACCAGATAACTAGAGAAAGTCTAGTGAAGTAAGAGCTGTAAAAAGGAAAGAACTCAGTTTGGTAAACTGAAGAGGGTGGCAAAAATACTAAAACTCTGAAAACAGCAACAGTGATAGGTCATTGATCTTTAAAATAGAAAGTTCTACATTTTTTCCATTTCACATGCAGTGGGGTAGAAGGGAGTCTGGTCCATGAACAGTTCACCTAAGATTGTTTTAAATACATGGAAGACAGTAAGGTATTACTTTTGGAAGAATGGAAGATTGAAGACGGAAGAAGGACATTGTGCATTACTAACACTAGACAGTATAGGGGAGATAGCCTTAGATTCTCTTACTATCACTCCCACAATCCTCTTACCTTAGGTCATGTGGTCTCAAAAACAGGTCAGGATTTTTGAAATTTTCCTTCATTCTTTTCTGCCTTGGATGAAGGGAGAGAAATTTTTTGATCCAGCCTGAAAACTCAAGTCAAAAGTATCAGGAAATCGAGGAATCAAGGCCAGGTGTTACAAGCAGACCAGCAGCAAGGCAACAAGGAGCAAAGATAGCAAGAGCTCAGTTCAGAAAAATTCAGCATTGATCTGATGTCAGATTTGATCATGGTGGGACTAATGCAATGAACTCTGAACCAAATCTACAACTCCCCATCTCAGAGACCAAGGTAAAGTAGGTGGAAAATGTTTGTGTATTTGTTCTTTCCATATCATTAGACTAAACTTTTCTTTGTAAAAGTTTATTTTATATTAAGTAGAACTGGAGATATTAAATAAAACTGGAGTGCAAGCCATTGAAACCCTCAGAATGGGAGGATATGGCCAAAACAGGCTTGAACTGATGGTAGAGGAAGAGACCACCACCTCCTAATCCTTTCAAAGTTCTAGAAAACTCTGCAAGCAATAGTTTGTGACAGGTCTAGCTCTGAGAGAGCAGGAGCAGAATTATGTTACACACACATTTTTTCTTCTTTTGCTTTTGACTACTATTTTCCCACTTCAAATGCATATATATATGTATATATATGAATTTTTCCCAATAAAATATTCTCCATCAATAATTACTACGGGTTAATGTTAGGAGCCTAGAAAGTATGCATATTGGTGCTAGAGGTATAGCACAGGGAGCCCCTATATGGGAATTATTTTGTATAGAATATAATATTTGCTTACTTGAATGTGAACTTGTCAAGACCAGAGGATATCATTTTTTTTATTTCTAATGCCCAGTCCAGTGCATCTCACATAGTAGGCATGTAATAAATGCTCATTGAATTTCATGACCCAAGGTGGTCATTACAAAGCATCACTAGCAAGATACTCTCAACACAAAGAAAATTTTACCACCTGTGATGCACTGAGAAAGAAAGATTTATAACAAATTGATTGGCCAAACTAACTCTATACAAGGACTTTGTTACACTTCAAAATAAGAATGCTTCCCAAGTCATTTTTTAAACACTTGGCTTTTGAATATAAAAAAATGTACACAGAGCTGAAGTTGTTTTAAAGCTGTTAAAGAATTGTTGCTTCCAAGAAAATTGTAACTTTGAAAATTTGTATAAGTCATAGTCTACATACATATACATACATACACAATGCTCATATAAATGTGTATTATATATATATATATATGCATGTGTATATTATACACATATACATGTAAAGGCATATGTGAATATATTTCTGTATTGTATATGTGTATATAGTACATATATGCATATGTATATATTCATGTGTATGTAATAGATTATAATGTAGTATGTGTGTATGTTATTATACTAGCTAGGTGTTACTAGAGCAGGTAAATAGAGTACTGAGAAGCAGGAAAATCAAAATTAAAATCTGGCTTCATACACTTACTAGCTGTGTGACCCTGGGCAAACCACTTAACACTATTTGTTTCAGTTTCACATTTGTAAAATGGGAACACAATGGAGAAGAAAATGGCAAACCACTCCATATCTTTGCAAAAAAAAAAAATCCCATAGACAAGTCCATGGAGTTACCAAGAGCCAGATATGACTGACTGACTGAACAACAACTATCCTAACTATATTAATCAAATTAAAAATGTATTTTATTTTGATATCATGCATATCAAGATATTGGTAAATCTTAGAGAACTAGATTTTTGCTTAACCACACTTCTACCTCCTTCAAAATGTTTATTTGTCAGGTGCTTCTGAAAGATGGCCAATGGATACTGCCATACTTGGGTAAAAAACTTGGGCACTTGTGTAAAAAACACTTCCTATCAAATAAATTTTAATAAGAATAGCCAACGCCAAAGAAGCCTCCAAGTACCTTTGTAATAATTCAAAATAATAAAGTCTTTTCTTATTATTTCACAAAAATTATATAAAAATATTAGTAGTAAGAGAATTTCATGCTACAATGTTGAAGGAAAACCTAATTTCATCTGAATTAAAAATAGCTACCTTTTCTGAATCTTCTTCCCTCATCAGAAATGCTCTTTCCTCCACAGAAATCTTCTAACACAATGTAGTTCTCTGCTATACTTACCCAATGAAATTATACAATGGGAAGGACACTGAATTTGGAGGTGACACTAATAATCTAATATGATCTTGTGAAAATGACTTTTCTCTCTAAGCCTGTTTCCTCATTGTAAAAAGAGAAGATTGTTCTCCAAGATTTGTTCTAGATCTAAAATCCTATGATCCCATGAGATCCAAGTTCCTCTATCTATGACATCTATGGCCACAGGCAAGTTATCTAATCTCTCTGAAACTGAATTCCATATTTATATAATGAGGTTGACACAACTTATGGAACTTATGCCTCAGAACCATTGCCCCAAATTTATGAAAAAATGAATTAAATCTTAGGAGCTTCTCAACAAAACATCTTCTCTGCCCTTTGGGAACATCAGAATTTTTCTGATATCTAGGTATGAAAGAGAAAGAGAGAGAGAGAGAGAGAGAGAGAGAGAGAGAGAGAGAGAGAGAGA
>JAJPUD010023159.1:0-20368 GCA_023553655.1 Myrmecobius fasciatus | reverse complement strand
TCTCACTCTTACCCTACCTAAAGCCTATATTTTAACTTTTTGTGTAGTATCTCATTGATATCAAGTGCCAGGGATGAAGGAAAAAACAAAAAGAAGCAGCAACAATGATAACTCATCATTTACCCAAAGGCACTTACTGCTGTTTGGGTAGGTTGCTGTTTTTTATTCCGTTTTGGCCTTAACTTGGTGAAATGTTCCAGCTTCTTCCCTTCCTCAGATGGAAGCTCTGAGATGAATCCTGAAGCCCTCTTCTCCAGTCTGATGGATGGGAATGGTGGGTCCTCTATGTGAATTGGAACTTCTTCTAGTGCCTTATCAAGGTCAAACTCCATTTCTTAAAGGAAGCAACAAAAGAGTGAACATCACATATGACAAAGCCTAAGTGGTGCAGTGGACCCAGTCCCAAGTCTGACATGGCGAAGACTTATCTTTTTTGAGTGTAAATGTGGTCAAAGACACTATTTGGGTGACCTTAGGCAAGTCCCTTAACCACATTTGTTTCTCTAAAATGAGTTAGAGAAGGAAATGGTAAACCATTCCAATATCTTTGCTAAAAAAAAAAAGCCCCAAATGGGGTCATAAAAAGTCAGACACGATTGAAACAAATGAACAAGAAGACTTTTTTGATTTTTGATTCATTTTCATAATATTTACCAATCATTTATTAAGCATCAAATGTGTTCAAGGAACTGTAGTAGGTAATATGTTGACATAAGGAGCATCCATTTATTGATAATAGGGGTGGCAATGCCAGCTAAAACCTTGCAATTTATTACCAAATAAATCACTTTGACCTCTTTTGTTCCTCAATACTCCCCCATCTATAAAACACGGATATATGAGAAGTGTCATGAGGAAGAACATATTTCTGTCTATAAGGTAGCTTCAGTAGCTTGGGTCTAAAAACTGTATGAATAAGAAGCAGGTATTGCTATGGTGTGATAAAAATACAGATGTATTAGCTTACCAAAGGCCCTGGAAACAGGTCGGAGCATTCGACTATGGATACTTTTCCTTTTAGATTTGGGAGTCATCTAGCAAGCAAAGAAAAGAAAGCAATTAGTAATTACAGGAAAATTATCCCACCACTTTAGAAATAGTGGTAAGCTTTAGACTAGCTAGAAAGTTTATTTGTTTGTTCTGAGAATAGTTGAATAACTTTGTTTCAATTGAATTATTCCATGTTCGTGAAAAATAACGTTTCAAATTTGTATAATTTTCTCTTCAATAACTATATTCATGTTGATATTTAATAACCAGAACTGAAGTCTTTTACTATGGCTTTGCAAACAATATCAGCAGGTTGCATAATGTTCATTCCAACCTATGTACAAGATTATCATAATGTGCAAAATTAAAGACAACAGAAATCAATTGCTAGGAATTCAAGACAAAGCCATTTAGTAACCATTTATCATGGGAACAAATGAATAAATTTAGCTCAATTTACAGGATCACACATCCTGAACTGAAAAGTACCTCAAAGAGGTACTTTTCAAAAAAAACTATGTAGATTAAAATCTTTATGTAGCTAACCTTGCTGAATTCTGCCTTTTTTTTTTTGCATTTCTCTTCATTTTTCTTTAGTTATAACATAATCAAATGAAACTTCTAGAATTACATCATTTATATGTGTTGTCATGCTCAATATATTGTCATAATTCCTGGTTCTTTTATCACAGACCATAAAAACAAGATTCCTTTTTTTCTTCAAGCAATTTTCTCTTTAACTGATAAATTTTAGCACTGGGTTCTTAACACATTGTTAACTCTTAGCCATAAAAAGCTACCTAATCAATCCCACCAAAAGAGTAGTAGAGGACAAAGCTGATGAATCTCTCCAAGGTGCTAAAAAAGTGTGAGTTGTTCATTATTATAATCATCATCATCAGTAGTATCTAGAATCATTAAAATTTAAAACTGGAAGGAACCTCTGAGGCCATCAACAAAATCTCTCATTTTATAAATGAGAATATTGAGTCCTACATTGATTAAATTATTTTGCCCCAAATCACATATCTAAGTGATAGAGACAGGATCAGAAAAGAGATCTCTATCCTAGTGTTCTTATCTCTACACTGTACTTTTATAGACATACTTATGCATTTTAGGATTTAAAAAAATAAAAAAACCCAACAATTTATTTTGAGAAACAAGAAAAGTTTATTCAATGTTGAAAGAAATAAATCAGTTTGTGAACTTAAATTTCAGTAAAAATAAAACTCTCCTTATTGAATGATACTTTTATTGGGTAAACTGGTACCCAATGAACAGAAGCTTTATAGTTTTAAAAATATAGCAATTTTTTTAAAAAGTGCGCATAATTGCTCACTGACTACTTCTTTTTATTTATTTATTAAAAGCTTTTTATTTACAAAACATATGAGTGATTTTTCTACATTGACCTTTGCAACACTGACTACTTCTTGAGAGACTCAAAAATGAGTAAGGATAAACACTGAAAAAAGTCAGACTCTACCAACAAAATTCAGGATTTAATTCAAAGTAGGACAGGTTTCTGATGCTGCTCCTGTTTTAACTTGTTACAGTTGTTGCTGCTGTTTGGGGGAAGGTGTGATGGTAGTAGAAAAAGGCAGAATCACTAGGAAAGAAAATCATTTTCTCAGGATTGACATATGGGAGAAGAACATGGCCCTGACAAAAGGATAATGAGCTCAAAAATAATCTACAGAAAGAAACAATTTAAGAACAATGAAATTTCATATACTTTTTATCAAGTTATACATATAGACAATTCTCCCTTTAGATCTCTGACAAAGAAATTTTTATATAATGTGAATCTGTCCATTCCCTTAGCCTCTATGAAGGCATACACAAAATAATATTATTATGAAAGTCATAAAATGTACTAAAATGCAGACATATTAAGTATTCACAGTACTGTAAAGTTAATATAAATGTGCAGTATTTCACCTCTTCCCCACCTATTTTACTTAGTTTTTATCACTAGTAGTTGGTTATGAAACATTTTTATGATGCTATCAAGAGATATTTAGAGCCACTTTTTTTCCTTGTTTATCTGGCAATAGCAAGTAATATTATCAAATAGTCTGAGTTTTAAGAATTCTTGAAACATTTGGATCCATCTTTTTCAATGCAAGAAAAAAATTCACAGAAATGATAAAGTGCTTCTGCCAATCAATTGGATGTGAATCTTTCTGTTTCCGTCTCAGGTTCTGAAGCTTTTCTTTCTTCTGCAATCTCTGAGGCTAGCAGCACAAGTAGAACGTGATTTGACAGTTCTTCACCAAGAAACTCTTCCACATCATTTTCACCAATTTCTAGCTCCAGTTCTTGTACGGATTTTATAATCATGTTTTTAATTTCTTCAAAAGCTTTATCTTAGTCAAATCCACAAGGACTGAACTACAGGCACACTTTTCCTCAAACTCCATACATGTTTTTATTGCATCTTCCATGCCTTAGCAATATTCCACGTTACATGATAAATATTATAGATCTTCCAAAAATTTTTCAGTCAAATCCTTATCAGCATCCAAAGCTGAAATCGTCTGGACAAATGTAGTATGTAAACAATATACCTTGAAATCTGCAATTACTCCTTGATCCTTAGGTTTAATAAGGCAGTGTTAGGAGAAAAGTAGAATACGTTTATATTTTTATTAAAATCATTCTGATGGGGGGGAGGAATAAGTAGAATATTGAAAGGATCCTCATTATCATTATAAAACTTCTTCAGAACAACAGGAATAAAGTAGTGTATAAACCAAAATTCAAAGATGATAAGGGGTATCCAAGCTTTAGGGTTAGTGGAAATAATACACTGGTAGTGTGGCCTGGCTGATTCCTTTCAATTCTCTGAATTTTTTCAGTGGTGCACAAAAACAAAGTTTAATTTGCAAGTTGGGGAAACTTTTCAAAACTCTATGATTTGGCAAATTTTTTTTCTTCTCTAAAGAAGTAGGTTCAGGATGGCATTCTTTGATAAAATAGATTAATTTATCTACATTAAAGATCTGCTCTGATAGGTACCTTCAACTCTTATTTTTTGAAGGATCTTCGGGACCTTCTTTTTTTCTTTAATGTTTGTACTAGAAGCCTCGCCAGACCCTTGCACATTATGAAATTCTGCAGAATTTTAAAACTGTGTGAATCAACAACTACTTGCTATAAATACCCATGTTCCTTCAAGGTATTTTACCTTTAAATATGCTTTGCATAAGGAATTTTTTATAATTTTTCTTGGATTGCAAATTTCATAAAGTTGGATTTGCATAATACATATTTAATAAAGCATACCCCATATGGCAAATACAGAAACTGTCCCATTTGTGAAGAGATCTGTTAGTCCTACCCAATTCCAAACAAGTCTTTAAGGTTATTTAATATCCTTAGGATAAATGGTCTGATAGAAAAAGAAATTCTTGTTCAAGTTGTATATATCTTGGCCATCTTTATCTTCCTAATTTCTCAAAGTTAAGTTCTTGAAAACATTATTTTGCTTTATTGTGCTTATTATAGGTGGTGGTAACAACATCACATCTGTATCCTTCAAAACATGGTAACATTTCAATGGATTTTAAAGAACTCTTACTATTTTTTTTTGTTCAGTTTGTCAGAGAAAATTGCCCATTTGCAAATAGACTAACATTTCATAGATAGATTTATGCATATGTCAGCATTTTCTTGGAAGAATGTGACTTTTCAATTGGCCCCCAACTTAATACATGTTTAAAAACTTGTATTGTTTATAGATCACTATAGAGTGATCAGTATCAGTATCAGATTCTGGTCTGATACTGGTAAATAAGATATCATTTTTTTCACATATTTTTTCTATCTGGGATTTATTTTTTCTTACCTTTTCTGAAAAATTTTAAAAAATGTTAATTTCTAAAGTGATCCCACCAATGATGCAAATTTGGTAGCCCTAAAAATCCTGGTAAAGAAATATAAATAGGAAGTATGGGTATTGAGACAAAGATAGTTTTTCAGGATCATATCTCTAATGCTGTTCTTGAGTTGCCATTTCATTCTGATGAGCTTACCTTTGCAGATGAGTTATATCTGGGATGAAATTTTGACTTTATAATCTTTCCAGCCTTCACCTATCTACTTCCCCAACCCAAGAGTCAAAGTCGACTGTATGTATTGTCCATTGAATCTGTTCATCCTCACTGGTCCTTTATTTATAATAAAGCTTCTGTTCTGGAAAATAGGCTACAAACTGATTCCATATACATGAAAGGGAGCAGTTATGTAAATCCCCCAGATATAACTCTTGTATGGACTTTTTATAGAAAAATACAGCACCACTCAGTGGCAATAAAAATTCTGAACCTGAAGAACCTTTGCTTCCAAAGCTATTGTATTATTTATATTTTATATATGAAAGCAACAGTTATCCTAGAAATCCTTATTGAAGCACTAAGGATTATGTCAATTTTTTTTTTTTAAATACACCTTTAGTAGGGCAAATACAAAGATTTTGTTCTCAGCCTATAATACCAACCTGCAACTGGGTATCCTCCATCACCATTAGGAAACCAAATAGGGAAGTTCCCTATTCAAAAATAAGTTTGGCCCAAATGCTGGGGACTCTCACTGTAAATTGCTGAGTAATATTATTTGTTTCATCTAATTTTTGTAACTGAATTTAAATTACTTTATCTATATTTTAATATACATTAATGGCTATTTTAAAAAATGAATTATAAGTAATAAAGAAATCCAGCATTCAAACCCAGAGTTTATTTCTGTTATACCAAGTTTTCAGCCTTTACTTTCTAGACATATACTAGTTGGAAAGGCTGAAAATACTCAGAGCTATTTAAAATACTGCCTATTTTAAATTTCTATCCCCTAAACTCTATGTAAACATTACCAGTCTACACAATGTATGAAAAAAAAGTGACTTTTTTACCTCAAACCTAAAAAAACCAAAACCAAAACCAAAAAAAAATTCTTCTTAGAAGGATGTTTAAAGAATCATTATCAGGTAGGGAAAAGGTATATAAAAGATATTTCTAATGCAGGAAATTAATCATAATGACAACTTTCCACAAACTTGGGTTTGCTATGATAGTACAAAAACAAATATAAAGAAAACAGTAAATTCAAACAAAACTGTCACTTTGTGACATAAAAACCTGAATGCTTCTTTTTTTTTTTAAACCTGAGCGACATTTTGTTTGTACCTCTTTCACCAACATTCTCTGCTTGCTTTCAGGCATATGACTAGGGATATTTTAAATTCATCAGCCGTTATGCTGGTTGAACTTTCTTGTAAAATCCAATCATGTCTCTAAATTGCTGCCTATTTCATTCAGAAACTGTGGATAGATGACAATCCAGTCTCTGGGGAGACTAGCAAGGCAGAGCAGAAGCAAATGGAGCACAAGAATGTAAATAAGTAGGGCCACAAACTGCAAGGCTACCAAAAAAAAATACTTACACTTGTACAGCAGAGAGTCTCCATGCAGCAAAAAGAAAGAAAAAAAAAAGAATATGAATGGAAGGGAGAAAAAGCAACAGCAGTTTTCAGAAGAAAGAGACTCACCATTCAGAAACACAAAGACAGGAAAGCCAAAAATAATTAAAAAAAAAAAAAAAAAAAAAAAAAAAAAAAAAACCACAAAACAACCAAAGGAGGTTTGCAAGAATGAAGTAAAAATTTCACTGGCTCAAGGCAGGTTAGCTATTAGGTTGTTTGTTTTGTTTTTAATAATGAGAAACATAATAATATCTTGAAAAATATTAAATATAGGGAGTACCTTTCCTTATATTTTTAGGATTTCAAGGTACAATTCATGAGTCTTTTCCTCATTCCTCATCCCCACCCTCCCCCAATGTCCTTGTGATTTCGATGGATGGGGAAACCAAGGACTCCAAAGACTCAAACCATCAAAGATATGGGAAGGCTGTATCACAGGCCATCAGAATATCTGAATTCATGCTCTACACTCTAGATATGACACAACTGTTGCCCTGGTGCACAAGACCAATTCCTGAAAAAATTGTGAAATAGTTTTGTGGCATAGTTTTTTGGGGAATTCTCAAATCTCTACTTTCTAAGGCTTTTATTTCATTCTATGTACTTTTCTCTGCAATATTTAAGATTTAAGTTCTAGAATGCTTATGCTTTTTTCTTCCTGTTGAAACCTGGACTTAGAAAAGCACATTTTTAGCTATAGCATAGTGCCTTACATATACTGGACATTCAACAAATGCTGATGGTGAAAAGTTGGAATAAAAGATCTTTTCATGTATTGAAACAAGCAGGCAGGGATTAACTACCACAGATATTGGTCTTTTTTTTAAAGCTCTGCATTTTAGATTTTTCTTTCTCCTCAATGGAAGATTGATTTAGCATAGTGAAAAGTACTTCAGACATAATTATGTACCTAATGGATCATTATAAAGCAAAGCAGGGAACCTTTCTACTGGTTCTAGTCCTGGTGTGACAGTGAAGATTCCTCTTAACAGGATGATGTATCCATGGTAACATTCAAATAAACTTTACCTTTTCAACAGATCAAAAGCCCTTAGTTCCTTTTTTTTCTTATGTATATTTTTCCTTCCAGTTTTAGAATCCATATGGGCAATGACACCTTCAAAGTTACTCATTTCTTGGCTTTAAGAGGAAGCTAAAGATTTCAAAGAGCAAAGAACTTCTAATGGTCAAGAGGAAGTTATTCTCATCTATTTCATCTCATTGTTTCCTATGGAAATCAGGACTCAGAGACACTATGTGGAGATGGCCCAGGGGAAGAAGAGAGAGAAAAAATAAAGAAGGATTATTTTGGAACAAAGCTTAGAGGAAAGCTTAGAGCCACTTAGTACTGACTATTTAACTTCATCCTATCATTAAGAAGACACACTAACTTAAGCTTATCCTTATCCTTTTCTGAGCTTAGGACCTGGGCTCTGGTAAGTGAGCCTTCTCCTTATCTAGTCTAGAATTAAGTCTAGTTCTAGTACCTTCTCTCTTGGTAGATAATCTGGAATGTAAACACCTTGTTTATACAAAATTGTTTGCATGTTATCACTAGACTCCCTCATTAAGTTCCTGTCTTCTTTGAATGACCTGTATTTAGCAGAGTTCTTGGGACATAGTAAATGCTTTAAAAATGCTTGTCAACTGACTGATCTTCACTCTCTTACTATTTTAGCTTCCCTTTATGTGTTGTCTTCCATTAAAACATAAGCTCCTTGGAAGCAGGGATAAGTCTTAGTTGCTCACATTTTTCTAGCACTTACTAAATGCTTAATAAATGTTTATCATTTATTCTTTCATTCATTTATTTATATTTTACACTTGATCAACTACTGATGGATAATAATAGAAGGCCTGTGAAAAAAGATTGCTATGATCTGAATAGCTATTTTTTTTTTTTGGGGGGGGGGTCCTAGACTTGACATTGCATTAGGGTAGGGACTTGTGGTAGAGAAATTTTCTCCATTGCTATAGATCTAAAACTTATACGTAAAAGTCTTAAAGAATTGCTTGAAACACTAAAGTCATATTATCCTCATCTATTCCATCTCATTGTTTCCTATGGAGGACTACACAGGAAAATGGAGATGGCCTGGGGGAAGAAGAGAGAACATTAAGTCATCATATTCAGTAGATGATAGTAGCAGGATTTGTATCCAGATATTCTTGGCTCCGAAGGTACTTTCTGTCCACTAAAACCACTGCTTACTAAGTTTTAGAAATACAGACTGTCAAAACACCAAACAGAAACAAAGTTAACAATGTAATTTGGAGATGTTCTCATATACCTGCATATTTGTTCAAGATAGATACTGGAACTAATTACCTTGCATTACTTTACATTTACTTTAAAAAAGTAAAAATGTTATTTATTTTATTCTGAACTTAAGAAATAAGACAAGCATTTCTATAACATAGGATAGAAAAAATGTTGCATGTGAAACTGTAAATCTATGATGTACAACTTTGCATTACTCTTGTAAAGTCTTAAATGAAAGACTGTTTAGACTGTGGACAACTTCTTAGAGTAATCTAAAAGCTTCATCTCATTCTTTACCTTATTAAACAAACTCCATTGAAAAACAGAAGCTAAGATGGAACTAAACACCAAGTTCCCCTGAACTTACCAGACATTTACTGATTTCTGGAGACAGAGAAATTAACCAAATTTGAAAATGGAGACTATTTCCATACCAAGCTCTCTGTATTACAAACTATACAGAAAATTTTCCATTTCAATCTTCCTAATTACTATCTTGCCCAAAGTCAGATGAAAGGAAAACACTATAGAGATAATTTTATATGTGGAAATAGAGTGGTTATTCATAATCAGTTTTTTTTGGACAAGTCTACTAAAAGGGAATAGAATTATCTGAAAAAAAGTAAAATATCCTCTAATAGCAATTCTATCCTCTAAGAATATGCCATTTTCTGTCCCGTTCAATTTAAGCCCTATCTTAGTCATATAGGGAGTGAAAATCTTATCCATAGAGGATTTTAAATAAGTGCAATCATACATGGTTTTGAAATGACAATCTTAAAAACATTTTTAATGAATCTGGAAGGGTAGAAAGATCATGGGTTTAAACCGCAAAGTGATTTCTTTACTGGACAAGTTAAAGGTATTAGGAGAAAGCATTTTGTATTCCCCTTATTTTGGAATCCCTACTTTCCTTCCTTAGCTCAAATATTACCTCCTTAATAAGGCCTCTTCTTAATGCCCCTAACACCCCACCATTAGAATTCTTTCTGTCACTCATATTTATTTTGTAAATACTTTTATGTGCATATGTTGTCTTTCACAATTAAATGTAATCCCCTTGAAAGAGGGAACTGTTTCTTCTCCCTCTCCACCCCCTCCCTCCCACTATAATGCCTAGTAAAGTACTTGATAGTATAGTCATTTAAAAAATGCTTGGTAACTGATTCTTTTCTTTTAGAAAAAAAAAGACTATACCATGCATTTATTTCTTAATAGACATTGGCAAATTGTACAATAAAATATGAAAAAAGTCCTATATATTTTGTACTAAAACTACCTCAAGTATCAGTACCTAGAATTACTAAAAGGAAAAAAAAACTCAGTAATGGAAATGACAACAACAAAAAACAACACAAGTAGTAGTAGTTCTTAACATTTACACAATATTTTAAATTTTGGAAAGGGTTTTCTATATCTTGCCTTATTTCATCTTTATAATAGCCCATGGAGTTAAGTGCAATTTTTAAAATCACCATTTTATAGATCATAGTCATTAAATATCTATGGCTCGGTTTAAATTCAAGTCTTATATACTCCAAGACCAACACAGCACCACCCAGCAGTCCCTAAGAATAATTCCCTCTTGTTTCTGATTTCTAACTAACCAATATTTTTACACAAGCTAAAAACAAAAAATTTACCCAAACTTCCTTCTATTCCCCTAACAAGCATCCCCATAGTAAATGAGGTATATTTTAAAGAATCACTAAAGGAACAGATCCTTTCTATGAGTTGGGTCAATATACTTTTGGACTTCTTATATCTTTGGGATCTTCATTTCTATTAAAATCTAGAAGTAGATAGGATGATGTAGTAGAAAAATGTTGGATTTGTCTTCAGAACACTTGGTTCTACTAGCTGTATGGTATTGGGCAAATCAGAGCATCTCTAAGTCTCAGTTTTCTCCTTTGGAAAAAAAAGAGATTAAATCAAAGGTACTTATCTTAGAGAGCAGTGGTAAGAGTAAAGAAAACTCTTTCTGATCCAGAAAGGACAATATAAATATGGCTATAATGATTCTAAGATGTGGGGGCTGAGGAGTTGGGTTTAGCCTGTGCCAAAGCATTAATATAAAATATGCAGGACTTGGGATAGGCGTCTCAGCTCATTCAGATGTGAAAAAAAAATTCATAGTATCAAATTCTATTATATATAGTGACTACATACACACACACACACACATACACACACTAAGACTTACTCATAGTCTTGGATGCTAAGTCAAAATTTGTGAACATTTTAGTTTGCTGAGATTTTGTATCAAAATTGAAGCACAGGGTTAAGAACCACTTATGTTTCTGAAAATTAATGTTTACAAAAGGAGAACCAACAAATTTGGGGGCAAGAAGGAACTTTAGGAAATATCCAGTATAACCATTTTGTTTTATTTAGATGAAGAATGTAGTTTTGTATTTATTTCTTTTATCTTTTCTATAAATTATTTTAGTCCTTTAAATAAAATGTCTGGTGTTTGTTTCAAGATACATCATTCCATTTTGAAAACAGAAATTCCTTAGTATGAAAAAATGAAAAACATTTATGAAAAATACTGGATTTGAAGTCAGAATAGGTAGGTTTAAATGCCAATGACAATAATCACTACTTGCATCTCAAACTCAATCTATAAAACGTGGATGATTACATTCATACTACCTATCCCCCAGGTTTGCTATGGGAGTTTTGTAACGATTAAAATGTGATTTTGTAGTAAGTAGTAAAAGCACTTGCAGTAGAAGAAGAAAACCCTCCACATTTCAAAATCTAGAAAGATGTAATACCGGATAACCTCAGGGGGCTTTGGAATGAACAAAATTTAGAAAGGATTATATAATGTACATTTGCAAGGTACCATATAATAAAGCCTCTTCATTTTGCAGGTAAGGAAACTGAGAATCAGAGAGGTTTCTGGTCATCCTGTTGGTTACAGAGTGTGGGTCTTCTGACTCCAAATCCAGGACTCTTCACACTGGAGCATGCTGTTTGTTTATATTTAGTATCACAGCTTTATATTTAGTATCACAGATTACTCTTATATTGTCTGGTCCAACTTAAGCTTAGTCTCAATGAATCAATAAACCAACAAATATTTATTAGATATTTACTATGTCTCCTTAATTAATAGTGCCATTTAGTGAACAGAAAAGTTGCACAAAGGTCCATGTTTCAAATTAGCAAATGATTCCTGGATGGTATAAAAAGGGTTTGATTTATTGAACAAAGGGTAAAATCTCTCCACTGATATTAAAAGCCATAGTAGCTGCCACTCTGGTACTCAGGATAAAATTATTAAAAAAAAAAACCCATATGTTATATGCTTGCCTTCCCTTCAGAGCCCCCTTTATTTTTTTTTTTTTGGGTGGGGGGAGAAAGAGATTTCTCCAGCAGAAAGTCTGCAACCTCATTGCTTAACTTATAACTTATTTCTTCATCCTGACAGCTTGGTTCATTCAGATATTTAACTAAAATACTTCCCAACATTTGAAATTTGGTGGATCTGACATAAAAGAGATTTTCTCTATAATAGACATCTCAGGAAAAATGTGGGATTAACAACCAATTAGTCTAATGCATTATTTTCATTTTAAAGTGGGCATTTTGGGGTTTGCCAGTCATTCTGTAGGAAAAAGTTTTACAAACATTGAATGGGAGTTAGAAGTTGCAGCACTGCAATAGACGGAAACCCTCCACATTTTAAAATCTAGAAAGATGTGACACCAGATAACCTTAGGTATTGGTTTTAGAAAAATTTCATACAAAATGTCTTCTATGTGCAAGGACACAGTATTATAACCTTGGTAAATCCAAAGTTGTACAAGGTCTTTGTAATGCAAAGATTTTACGCAACATAGGATAGGTAAGGGATGCACAAAAATAATTAGAATACAAAGTGCCAGAAGAAAAATCAAGAGCATTTCAGAGGACGTAGAAACTACTTTTGAGGAAGGGAAGTTTGACAATCAGGAAACACTTCTTGGAAAATTTTTCATCTGGGCTTTGAAAGTTGGGTAGGACTGACAGATATGGAGAGGAGCAGGGAGAACAAAGGGCTTCTGAGAAAGAGGGGGCATAGAATAAGCAAATGGAAAACTATGGTTTATTTGGTAAGCAATGAATTATATTAGAATATTGGACAGGTTTTAGTAGGGTGATGAAAGGACCAAGGAATAATAGAAGCATGGAAAAATAAACTGAGTTAGACTGTGAATATCAGGCTAAGGAGTTAGGATTGGGTAGGCAACAGGGACCCATTAGAAATTTTAATCGAGGTAGTGACATGTAGGGAATAATGCTTGAGATTAAATCTGGTGGCAGTGAATATCTAAATGGAATTGGAATGGAGAAGAGACTGGAGCAAAAGAAAACAAAGAAGACGCTAAAGATGTTAAATAATAAAAGGGCTGGATTGGATGAATGCAAAGGGAATGGAAAGAAAGAGATGGATGAGAAACACCTGGAAGGAGAAATCAATAGGCCTTGATAGCTCACTGGAAAGCAGTGTGAGAAAGAATGAGGAGATAGTGGGTAACTGGTTTTGAGCTTGGGAGAATTTTGGTACCATAGATCAAACAAGATCAGAATTGAACATGAAAGACGAACTCAGTTTTAGAAAAGCTGAGGTGCTGGAGGGCCATCCAAGTGGGACTGTTCCACTGGCAGTTGTGAACACTGAACATGGGTCTGTCATAGAAGTACAAAGTGACAGAGGTCATTTCATTTATGTCTTATAGAGGGAATAGGATAATGATAGCTAGCATTTATAATGCCTACTATGTGTTAGACACTATACAAAACACTTTGTAAACATATCTCCTTTGATTATCATATATCTCTGGGAGGATAAGTGCTATTTTTATTCCCACTTTACAGTTAAGGAAACTGAGGCAGACAGAGGTTAAGGGTCTTGTATCTAAGGTAGCATTTGAATTCAAGTCTTCGTGATTTCAGGCCCAGTGTTCTCTACCCCATAGTACCTAGCTACCTAAGAATAAAAACCAACTAACACTTATGTAATAGTTTTTTTTCAATGCAAAATAATTTCTTCACAATATTATGAAAACATCTTAAATTCAACATGTTCAAAACTGAACTTTTCTTTCCCCCTAAATTATCTTTTCTTCTAAACTTACCTGTTAAAGTTAAAGACACTACTAGTCTTCCAATCTTTCAAGATTAAACTCTGGCTGTCATTCTTGATTCTTCATTATCTCTCATACGCCCAGACCCTATCTGTTGCCAAGTCTTGCTGGTTATACCTTTGCAATGTCTCTCAAATATACATGGCCCCTTCTTTTCTCTGGTATCACAACCACCTTAGTACAACCATCCTCTCTCAAGTGGACTACAGTAAAAGCTCTGATATATCAAAAGTCTCCTCCCATTGTAGTCCATTCTCCATTCAGCCTCCAAAATGATTCTAAAGCAAAGGTCTGACCATGTTACTGTTTTACTCAATAAACTTCAGTTTATTGGTCATATCCCTAACACCTCCAAAATTAAATACAAAATCTTCTGCTTAGCCATAAAAATCCTTCATGTACTTGCAATCTGATATCAGTGACCTTTAAGCCATTCCATAATTGAAGTGCTCCATTTCTCAGCTCCAAGCATTTTCTCTAGCTGTCCCCATTTCCTAGAAAGCTCACTTCAATTCCTTCTTCTGGCTTCCTTCAAGTTCCAAATTCAATTCTACCTTCTACAGGAAGCCTTTCTCAATCCTTCTTAATTATTTTCAATTTATTCTATGTTGGTGCATGGAGATATATATCTATCTCATACACACATATACATATATGTATATATATGTACACACATTATATACATTACTATTTTGCCTCCAAAATATACATAATATACATATACACATATATGTACATACATAGCTGTGTGACTGTGGACAAATAACTTAGCTTCAATTTCCTCAACTATAAAATGGAGATAATAGCATCCACCATACAGGATTATTGTGAGGACAAAATGAGATAATATTTATTTTTTTCTTTTTCTTTCTTTCTTTTGCTGAGGCAATTGGGGCTAAGTTACTTGCCCAGGGTCACACAGCTAGGAACTATTAAGTGTCTGAGACCACATTTGAACTCAGGTCCTCCTGATTTCAGGGCTGGTGCTCTATCCACTGGGCCACCTAGCTGCCCCCAAGATATTATTTATAAAGTGGTTGCACAGTGTTTGGCACATAGTAGGCATTATAAATGCTTTTTCTCTTTCCCTTTCACTCACTATGTAGCTCCTTAGTACAAAATTGTTTGCTTATTCTCTCTTCTCCTACTCCCCCCAGATTGTGAATTTCTTGAGGGCAGGTACTGTCTTTAGTCTTTTTTTTTTTTTTTAAATCCCTTGGCACTTAGTCCAATAACTGGCACATAGTAGGGACTTAACTGCATATTGAGTGACTGGGGGGTTAAATGCAATAACCTACTGTAAATATTATTGATTAAGCAGTATCTTAGTTACAAGACACAAAGCAGGAAATCATAGGGATTGCAGATTTTGCATCTGCTTCTTTAAGTATGTTTCTAGAAAATCTTAATCTGTATGTATATACTTTACCAGGGATTCTTAGCCCTTTTTGTGTTATGGACCCTTTTAGCAGTCTAGGAAAATCTAATGGATTTCTTCTCAGAATTATGTTACTAAACTACAATTTTGTTGTTCAACAGTTTCAATCCTATGTGACTCTTCATGATCCCATTTGTTTTTTTCTTGGCAAAGATAATAGAGTAATTTACCATTTCCTTCAGCTCATTTTACAGATAAGGAAATTGAGGCAAATAAGATTAAGTGATTTGCCTGGGGTCACATAATTTAATAAGTACTTGAGGCTGGATTAAGACTCAGAAAGATGATAAAACCAGAGTTCTATCCACTGTACCATCTAGCTGCAAAGAATTACAAAGGAAATCAATTATACTGAAATCACAGTTGAACAAATATAAATATTAAAAAAAAAAAACAACAAACAACCACAACAACAACAAAAAAAAAACCAAGGTCACACACCATAGGGTAAAACCCTTGCATTATACTGTTTTATTTAAATTCAGAAATTATACTGTAGTTGCAAGATTGTGTTCCTCTCTGAATCTTGCCTTTAATATTACCCTTTAATGAAATCAATTTAGTAGAGTTGTTAGATTATTTCTAAAGTGACTCTAATAAGTTGAAATCATTGTGGTATATAAATAAGTCAAGTTCAGTCAACAAATATTTTTTAAGAGCTTATTACATATCAAGTTATATGCACAAAGAAAGGCAAAAATTTTCCTCGCTCAAGGATTCATGATCTAATGGTATGCATACACTTATCTATCTGACAAATTTACATAGAGGATATGCACTATGTTCTATTGTAAAGATTAAATAGGGTTATCATAAATGATTTGCAAATTTATTTTTAAAATCTATGTTGCAATACTAGCATTTTGGGCATAGTTTGCATAAATTAGTTCAAATAATTCATTATTTTATTTTTAGGAACCAGTAACAACTACGTGTATTATTTATATGCACTACTATTACTCAGTCAAAAACTAGGGTGAAATTTATTATAGTTGGATGGAAAGGCAAAAAAATTAGCAACTAATTTTTTTGAATTTGTATTGCTTTACCCATTTGGCATGAAATAATTTCATAATTCAAGCCTTTGCATCTTTCAGTGACTTACATCATTCAAGATATTTTTCTTTGCCCAATATCCCATACTTTCTTTCTACCTAATCTAATGACAGACTACTATTTTCTTACCACCTGTTTCCTTCCCACTTCCTTCTTATTTTCATTTGGAGAATCCTATACTTCCTAAATCCCTGACATAGGCACCATAAAATCTACTTGGAATGGCATAATTTTTATATTGAGATAACTTTTTGTTTTTAATCACACTCAATTCTGCTCAGGCCAACTTTTATGTTGTCTAATGCCAACTTGAAAATTTCAGAGGTCCTTTTTGAAAACACATAAGGATATTTCAAGATTGCAAATAATTGCTACAACAAAATTCCATCAGCCTACTCCATATTTTTGAAAAAGATATTCCAAGTGTAGAGTTAGAATAAATCAAATCAATATATTTGTCTGTCATACATTTTTACTCTCCTTGTCAAGGAAAGCAGGAAAGTATATTTAATAGAAAGAATGTGGGACTTTTCAATCCAAGTTTGTTACTGGCCAGGTATAAGGCCGTAGATGAGCTATATACTTACTCTGGTATCTCAGTTTCTTCATCTGTAAACTGTAGAAATTTTGTCAATATTTTGTCAAGATGATCTTAAATTCTGAAAACTCTTTTTATTTGTCAGTCACAAATTTTTACAGATGGCATATGGAAAGAAGCATTATTTGACTTGAAGTCAGGAGACCTGAATTTCATTCCCTACACTTACTAGCTGTATGATACAAGGACAAGTTATTTAACTGTGAGTTTTATTTCTCCATATGAAAATTTGGAATGATGATACCTGCTTACTTCATAGGTTTATTGTGAAAGAAGTTGTTTGTAAACATAAAAGTGACTCACACATGGGAGTCAGTATTATGACTTCTAAATAGGTCTTTTTTTTTTTTTTTTTTGCTTTTTTTGCTGAGGCAATTGGGGTTAAGTGACTTGCCCAGGGTCACACAGCTAGGATGTGTTAAGTGTCTGAGGTCACGTTTGAACTCAGGTCCTCCTGACTTCAGGACTGGTGCTCTATCCACTTCGCCACCTAGCTGCCCCTAAATAATTCTTTGGACAATTAACTATTTGTGTGGAAACAACTACATAGAGCTCTTAAATAGGGGAGTAACACTTTCATGTCAAAGCAGATGAAAAGCTCTCAAGCTAATAATGCTCTAGCTAACAAATGCCCCCTTTGACTAATCAATCACTCCCAACATTGTTCAGAGTTCATGTAGTCAAGCAACAAGTTAAAGAGTTGCTGATTGAATTTTGTTTCTTGCAAATTAATCAATCATAAAGATTTTTAGTTCTGTTGCCAGGAAGACAATCTAAAAGCTGTCTTGGAAATTTGCCCACCTTGCTGAACTGTCCTGCTAAGCCACGTAATAGGTTCAGTTGTATTTACAATCTATGAAAGGAAACATAGAATTGGAAATAGAATTGATTTCTTGATCTGAAGAGTAATGGAGAAAACAGAAAAGTAGGTATGTGAGTAGAGAGAAAGCTGCAATGATTCAGGAAAGAGCTGCCTAGACCCTTTATTTAGTTTAGGATCTAAAGCTTCAATTCAAGTGCTACCTTCTTAGGCTTTTCTAATCTCCCCAGTTGCTAGTAGCTTTCTTCTAAAACTTATATATTTATTTTGCTATAATATACATGCTTATATATGCACCCATTATCTTTCCAATTAGAATGAAAGCTCCTTGAAAGCAAGGACTTCTGGTTTTGCATGCTGAGGATATAAACATACTTTGTATCCTCAGCATTTAGAACAATTCTTGGTACATAGTAAATGCTTAATAATTCTTGCATCCAAAGTCTTTGGCACTGTTAAATAATAATTAAATAATAATAATATCAGGGATGGCTAGATGGCACAGTGGATAGAGTACCAGCTCTGAAGTCAGGAGGACCTGAGTTCAAATCTGGCCTCAGACACTTAACACCTAGCTGTGTGACCCTGGGCAAGTCACTTAATTGCCCCAATTGCCTCAACAAAAAACAAAAAACAAAAAAAATCAGAAATTGGTGTGAATTTATTAGTAGAAAGCACATTAAATGTGTATTTCTACCTACCTTGTTATTGTACCTTTGGAAACATGGGACTAAGACTTTCCAGTTGAATTTTCATCTAAGTGCTGTAGTCACCTTTACAATGTGAATTAATTCTCTACTCCCCACAGTGCCTATGGTAGTCCTGAGCAAGCAAGTCCTGCTTAATTATGCTCACATCTGTTATAATGAATGAAGAAGTAATGTTACATGTAGACACTAGGCATGAAACCAAGGAAAGCCTTTAAATCTTTAAGGCACTGGTTCAAATCCACATGATCCTTTTGTTCACCATTAATTTGTGTGTGTGTGTGTGTGTGTGTGTGTGTGTGTGTGTGTGTGTAAAGACTCAAATGTTTGGATCCAAATCCCAGTCTCTTGCTTTCCAGGTTTGCTTCTTTCTCTTTACTAGATCTCATTCAATATAACTTTTCTATTTACTTAAAGACCAAGGTCTCCTATTACAACCAGGGCCATCTCCAGTCTTCCTGTTCTATGCTCTGGACCCAGATGGCTCTGGAAGGGAAAATGACTTTGCACAGCCCTCCCACACTTAAATCTAATTAACTTGCATGTCATGGAATCATCTCCCTTATGTCATGGTCCTCTTCTAGAACAAAGGACAAACAACAACATTAAAATACACTGACTTTAAAAAAAAAAAAAAGAAGAAGAAGAAGAAGCAAATTGTACATAACAGACATTGGAAGTTTTAAGTAAAATTCTTTTTTTTCCCCTTGTTTTGTTTTGTAATGCAAATTTTATTTGGTGTTTGTTTGGAATAAATGAAGGAGTGAATGAATACATAGTCTTTGCCCAAAGTGAGTTCACAATCTAATAGAGTAACACCTCCATAAAGGTGCTAAGTCTAATATAACATTTTGGTAATTGAACAAAGTTTTACCTATGGACTATATAGAAATGCTGACTACAGTCTACCTACATAGTAGGAGTAAAAGAACTCATGAGTTGTTTGCCTACTAACTTAGTATCAGGGTAGATATACTTGTATCCTGGACTGTCTTTGGAAGAATGGCATTCTTGTAGGACCAGTGAGTCTGCCCAACCTCAGACTATTTGATATTTAATTTGCATCTGCTGTTGAGTGTGTTCTTTACCAGGTCTTAGAAATGTGGGTTTTTGGCATTGCCTTATGTCTGGTTCCTGTGTGAGTGGGTGTTCATTTTGAGAGTGGCTATTAGTGGGAATTCAACTGAGGAGGAAAGAGGATGTTGGTTCACTAATCAGTGATGAAACTTGACCCATGGACTATCTTGAGGACAGAATAAATCTGAGACTTCACAGAAAAAGGAAATAATTTTCCACAGAAAAAAGAAATAATTTTGAGGGGAGGTACCACTGACATGAAAATCCTCAATTACCTCTTCCTAGTTTTATAATTAACATTTTAAATTAGAGTAAAGGTTAAAAGCAAAGAAAAAAGTTTCCTGAGTACATTTTAAACTTAATTATGATAGACACTTATTTACAAATATTTTTATAGTTTCCATATTTTTATGCTATTTCTCTCGTGTGCTTTGTATCTTTCCTTCTCTTCATCTTTTCTTTTTTTCTCTTCTTCTCATTTTGTAAGTATACAGAACTCTTGATGAGAAAATTTCCTAAATTAATGCAAATCAGCAACTGTTCTATAACTTTATAATTTTTTAAAGCTGTACTTATTTAATTTTTTTACTTAACAGTATTTTTTATTTTTCCAATTGCATGTAAAGATATTTTTCAAAATTCATTTTTGTAAAATTTTGATTTCCAATTTTTTTCTCCCTCCCTTCCTTTACTCTCTTCTCCCCAACACAGCAAACAATCTGATCAACTTTATAGTCATAAGAGTTTCTGGGGGAGGGGGAGGAGTCTCCTTCTTCTCTTCATTACCTTCTATAAT
>JAJPUD010023158.1:0-20370 GCA_023553655.1 Myrmecobius fasciatus | reverse complement strand
TCTCTTCTCTTCTCTTCTCTTCTCTTCTCTTCTCTTCTCTTCTCTTCCTCCTCTCTTCCTCCTCTCTTCCTCTTCTCTTCTCCTCTTTTCCTTCTCTTCTCCTTCTCTTCCTCTTCTCCTTTTCTTCCTCTTCTCTTCTCTTCCTCTTCTCTTCCTCTTCTCTTCTCCTCTTTTCCTTCTCTTCTCCTTCTCTTCCTCTTCTCCTTCTCTTCCTCTTCTCTTCTCTTCCTCTTCTCTTCCTCTTCTTTCCTTCTCTCCCCTCCTTTCTCTTTCCCCTCCCTCCCATGAGACCAAGAAATCTATAGATGCAGAGAATACATATTACCATCTGTGTTCACTCTGGGGAATTGTAGGTGCCCATAAATTTAATCCATAAGCCATGTACTTAGGGTTAGCAGGAAGTGAAGATATAAAGTCCTACCCTGGATGGGGATTTATCTGCCCTAGGTGGAGGCGTAAGAGAGGATGCCTTTCCAATGATAATGCACACTGTATGTGAACAGAGACGGGGTGCGGAAGGAGCTGGTTTGTGGGGTTGGATGCTTTGCAAGGTTGGACATAGAGTAGTGGGTTAGGGTCGGAGGGAAATGTGGTGAGGTCAGAGGGCCTCTATGTAGAAGCACCTTAGCCCAGGCCTTACTGGAGGATGAGTTTCAGAGAACTCTGGAGCCGCCGCAGCTGGCTTGGATTTAATGGGCTCCCCCAGGCCTTAGCTTCCGAGGAAGCTGGGTTGCATTAATGGGATGCATTACCCCACCCTCAAGCCCCAAACCCAGAGCTGATCATCCTGGCCTACAGGACTGGTATATGATGATCAGACCTCTGCTCTTGTGCTTCCTTTGGGAGCCCTTGGGACAGGTCACAGTTGAGCATGCTAGATGTGCATACGTGAAGCAGCCTGGCTAGTGCTCGGACCAGAGATAAGGGTCAGTAGCTATCTGGAGAGGTCTTCAGGAGCCACCCTGCCTCGGCACTGCCCAGCCCAGCCATGGTGGGCACCTTCTGGGGGTGAGTCTACTTCCTCTCTCTTACTCCAACTAAAAATTCTTGTGGTCCCCAGCCCAGCCCCAGGAAAAAGCTGGGATCCATGATTTTTCCCTCCAGACTTTGAGCATACCAACCCTCATAAACAAACATATGCATATCATTCCAAATCAAATTTGCCACTCACCAACTTTCTCTGGTTGCTGAGGCAGAAGGTGCAGATCTGTTTGGGCTGGGAGTTCTCGCTGTCCCGGGGAGGGGGCGGGGGCGGGGGGGGGCTAGCTCCCCCCGCGTGGTGATAGAAGGCTGGCGTGGAATGGCAGGGCTGCCCATCTCCACAGGCCTCGCCCACCAGCAGCACATTGCCCAGGTGGGAGATGTAGCTGGATGCCAGTCTCAGCGTCTCAATCTTGGACAGTTTGCGGTCCGCGGGCTCCGTGGGGATGAGGGTGCGCAGGGCAGTGAAGGCGGTGTTGACGCTGTTGGTGCGGTCCCGCTCTCGGGCATTGGCCGTGTGCCTCTGTCGGGGTTCTCGGCTCAGGCGCCCCCCCCCACCGCTGCCCTTCTTTGCCCCTGTGCGTCGCTTGGAGCCCTTGAGGCCGTAGCCGTCAGCGTCAAGGTGGTAGGGCTTCTCGTCCGAGCCCGAGCTCTCGCTCCCGTTCTCCTCGTCCTCCGACAGCATGCTGATCTCGGGGTACAGGTATCGGCTTGGGGGTGCTGAGCGCAGCATGGCAAAGGACATGGCGAGGGCTGGGAGGGGGCGAGGGCCGAGTGGAGCGGGGGCGTGGGGGTCTGGGGCTGGCCACGGGCCCTCAGCTCCGGCCACAGCTCATGCCTCCTCCCGCCTCTCTCCTCCTGCTCAGTAGGGGATGGAGGTGCCTTCTTCTGGGGGCTCTGACGTGGAAGGGGAGCCCAGCTTCTCTCAGGGTCTGAGGCAGAGGCTTCTGGAGCAGCCGTTCGCCGCCGCTGGTCCTGTCTCCTCAGCACACATGTGCATCTTAAGACTGAGCGTGGCAGCAGCCAGCAGCTTTATAGCCTCGGCATCCGCCAGCAGCTCAGCACAGGGCGGTCAGCCCGGCCCCTCCCCCACAGCACACACAGCTCCCTCCCACTGCCTGGAACTGGCTCCGGGGGGCTCTTCACAGGACCACGGCCTCCCTCTCTCCCTCCCAAGGGAGTGTGTTTGTGGGGAAGAGCGTCGGGGCTTTCCCTTGTGGAAAAGGGCCGTGCTTCTGGGCACCTCCATAGAACTGCTCATCTGCTTAGTCTCCTTGGTTTGGGCCAGGGGGGCAGCCACAGTCCTCGGGGCACCTTCCCTCCTGACTAGGGACAGTTGGGGGAGGGGCAGAAGTGGGGAAGGGAAGACGACGTGCTCTGGTCACTGATCGGGTTAGAGTGTTTCTCTGACTCAGTTTTGGGGTGCAGAGGTTCTCCCAGATCCGTGCTAGAACAGGGGGATCTTCCCCAACCACCGTCGGGAGGCAGGTTTGGATCTTCGGGTTTAATAAAGAGATGGGTAGGTAAGGTCATGGGACTGGCTTTTTTGTAGCGCCGAAGCAGTGGGGAGCGGGGTTGTGGTGCCTCCTTCCTGTGCCAGGGCAAGGCTGGGCCCCTGAACGCACGTGGAGGAGAGGTACTAAGGAGCGAAGAGGTGTTGGGGCAGCTGTGAGGGAAGAAACCCTGAGAGTCTTCTCAGCACTGTTGGGAGGGAAGAAGGGGGTCAAATAACACCAGTGACCTGCTTCTCTCTGTCCCTTCTTCCCCCCCACTGAACACACACACTCACCCCAGCATGACCAAACTAACCCAGCTGCTGGATGAGGAATGGGCAAGGAATTAACTCCTTCGGGGCCGGAGGCTTCCCTCTTTCTCTAAAGATCCTAGAGTGAGAGGTGGGGACTTTTTTTTTTTTTTTTTAAAGCAGCATAGATAGGGGACAGTATTTTTTTTTATGTGTAACACACGTACACATATATTCCTTCTCACATACACACCATCTTTTAAACCAGTAGTAAACACATATCCTGTGTCTGTCCACATATGGCGGTTTCTCTCTCCCCCTCCCCCATCTCACAAATATGCCATTTCTAAAACACTGCCACTTGAAAATAATGTCAGCAAAACAGGTAAACTGATATTTCTCACACTTAGCATTTTGTAGCCTTCAGTCATAGTCATGTGCACACTCTCATAAAAGTGTCACTTCTTCAAACAAACATCATTTATTTTCTTTCCCAGATATACTCACTGTGATTTGTTTTCATTTAGTGTCAGTTGTGTGCATGTGCGCTTGCAAACGCACACACACACACACATACACACACACACACATGCACTCTCACTGACTCTCATTTCTGCTGTCACAGACAAATAGATAATCTTTTCCAAATCCAGACACTGTTTCTCACTTAATCACAATCTATCAGTCACAAATACATCTGCTCACTTTCTCTGGCACAAAGTATCTTTTTGTAGAGCTCACACCCACAATGTCTCACTTACATTCATTCTCTCCTCTGTCTGTCTCTTGTCTCTCTTTCAAAATCTCTGTCTCTCTGCATTTGTCTCGGTCTCTTCTCTCTGTTTCCCTCTCTCTGTCTCCGTCTGTCTATCTCTTGGTCTCTGTCTCTCTTTCTCTCTGTTTTTGTCTCTGTCTGTCTGTCTCTCTTACTCCCCCCTCTCTCTGTCTGTCTCTCTCTTGCTTGCTGGAGTCCACAGACTTGGGTTCAGATGTCATCTTCTACAAGCCATTTAACCATTTGGTGATCTCATTAGGTCAGTTACTATCTCTGTGTAAATTACTCTCATATTTCTATATCCAGCTCTATATCCAACTCCTGGGTTAGTTATGAAGTCTTGAATTATGAACCGCCTTTTGGACAACTTAAACAACCTATTACTAGAGAGGATATCACCATCTTCCTAGTCACCTGGCTTTAAAACCATGGTGTCATTCCCAACTGCACATGACTACTCTGTTATCAGGTTTTGCCAATTCTGCTTTCACAAAATCCCTTGTATCTCTGTGTCTTCTTCCACAGCCACAATTCTAGTTGTGGCTCTTATCCCCTCATGCTTGGATCATTGCAGTGATCTGCTGCTGGAGCTCCTCAAGATTTTTTTGTTTTTTGTTTTTGGTTTTTTTTTGTTTTTTTCCTCCCAGTCAAGTCTGCCTTCTACTTAATTTCCATTAGGATTGTTTGAAAGCATCTGTCTGAGCACATTACCTTCAGTGAGCTCTATGGCCTTCTCTCTTTGGAAGCCCTTCCCAACCTGGCTCTTTCCTTCCTCTCCACTCCTTATACTTTGCTCCTCTCCATTCTCTCATCCAGCAGCACTTGTTGTTCCTGTTCCTTTGCACTGACTTTCCCCCATTCCTGAAATAGGCTTTCTCCTGAACTCTGCCTCTTGGTTTTCCTAGCTTGTTCAAGACTTTTCCAGGTGAACTTTCAGCCCAAGACTTTCTCTCTTAAGACTACCTCCCATCTAACCTGTATAGAATCCATATATACACACTTGTTGTCTCATTCAGATGTGAGCTTTTTGATGGTAGGGCCTTGTGTTTTGCCTTATTTTTTTTTTCTGCAGCATTTAGTATAATGCTTGGTATATTATAAAGCAATTGATAAGTGCTTGTTGATTTACTATTAACTCATAGGGTTGAGAAAACCCTCATTTACATGCACGTATAGTAATGCTTTCTTATGAACTCACTGTATCTCAATTATACACACATTTTCTCTCATACATGTGTGCACAGGTATCTTGAACTCACACATAGATATGTGTACACACACATAAACCCACAGAGCCCCCAGGATGGGAAAAGGACCCAGAAGGCTAGATGCGATTTTGCTGGTTTAAGGAATTCTCTGGGGAATATTCTACTTCTGTTGCTCAGTGGTTTGGCAATTTAAGAGGCTTAGAGAGTTGTCGGAGGATATTGAGAGGTTAAATGACTTCCTGCAGTCATAGCTACTATGTCCAGTTTAGGGTTCGAACCCAAGTTCTCCTGACTTTGAGGCCAGCTCTCTCTATTTATTGTGCTGTGTTACATATGGGATAGCACCCGCAAAATAATCTGTAGGATTGGGAAGTTCCAGACAGTGACCCACAGAGGACAGCAGAGCTCGACCCTGTGCCCCTTCCCTTCCCCTCTAAACTCCAGTGGGGGATGATCTGACTCTTTCCCTCTCCTAGGGTTCCAGGCTTAGGTCCTGTCCCATTTTTTGCCCCCCCCCCCAAACACCTTGTAGGATATTTTTATCTTCCACCAACCCACCTTGCCCCCACCCGCCTGTGCTGGGCTATGGAAGGAAGTGCCATGGCATCCGAGGCTGGAGGAGGACGCCTTTAACCAGGGAGGAGCGCCGAGCGTAGTGGCGGCTGGCGGGAGCCTCTGCCAGGAATGTGCGTCTCGGAATGCAGCTTTGACTCTGTCCAAGTTCAGCTCCCAGACTTGGGGGGGGGTACTTGGGGAGGGTGCAGAGTGGTGACGGCAGATCTCTGAAGGGGAGCAAAGATAGGCTGGGGGTTGGAGGCTGAGCTCACTCCCGGAGTCCTTGGAGAAGGGGATGTGCTTGGGGAGGGGGCAGGAGCAGCTTCTGCTGCTACTGGAGAGTGGAAACAGAAGAGGCAGGCTCCCCGGGCCGGGCTGCCTCCCAGACACTGCCTCTAGTTTTAAAGCACTTCTCCTGACCCAGTGTGTCGCCCTGTTGGGGACCTCTTTTTCTTCTTCCCAAGATTACCAGGTATCAGGAGGACTGTGAATGTGGAAAGGAATCCGAGCCTCCCTCGCCCCCACCCCATAGGTCTTACTCCTTCTCCCAGTCCTCCTTCCTAGTCCTTTTGGCCCCTTGGGGTGTGTGTTCCTCAAGGGTGTTTATGGAGACCAGATGGTGGGGTGGGGAGGAGCTTGGACTCAGACTGTCCAATTCTATGGGAGAGCTTGCATCTCCCTCTTGGGTGTGGGAGACACCTGCGCTCCCTACTGCTCCCTCCTCCCCCCTCAGTACCAGCCAGCCAGCAAGGGGGATAGTCAGAACTTGCAGGATCCCCATTGGGGAGAACTCCCATTGGGCAAAAATGCTGCCGTTTGGGGATTGGGAGCTGCTGGGGTTGGGTGGGGTGAATTGTTAGTATTTGTCTCCCTGTGCCTGTCTCCTCACTGTGCGCTCCCCCAGCCCCTCCCACCGGTAGTGAGCGGCTCTTGGCCCTGTGCCTTCAGCCCTGGCAGCAGGTACTTGGCCTGCATGCCAGGGCAGTGAGCAAGCGGGCAATGAGGTCACTGCTGTGGCTTCCCAGGGCCATGGCCAAGAAATCCAAGGCTTTTTTGGGGGAGTGGTGAAATGGAGGGGAGGGTCTGAAGAGAGGAAGGAGGAAGGGACAGGGAGGTGGAGTTTTCAGATCTGGAAAGTGTACAACATTAAACGTTGGCTGAAATGGAATGGGCAGATCCCCAACCCTTGAGGGACAGGAGAGACAGAGGCGAGCCCAGAAGATGGAATGTAGCCATGGGGACCACAGGATAGGCTCCCCAATAGACATTTGGTCCAGTGGAATAGCTTAGGTGGCCTTGTCCCCCCGGGAGCTGATGCTTCTGCTCTCTTCTGTAACCCCTACTTAGGACATCCGGAACACGGTGGGGAATGTCCCCCTGGAGTGGTATGAGGATTTTCCCCACATTGGCTATGACCTCGATGGGAAAAAGATCTATAAACCCTTGCGTAGCCGAGATGAACTGGATCACTTCTTGGATAAGATGGACGACCCTGACTACTGGTCAGTTGGGCAATGGGGCAGTGGAGGGGAAGGTCAGTAAGAGGGTGGGTGATTAGCCATTAGGAGGGGACCCTGCTTTCTTTGGGGAATCATGTTAGGGTCAGGAGGTGGGCTCTTCAAGGCATGAAATCAGGCTTTGGAGGGTCTTAGCCCCTATCTGACGCCCCTTTCTCTTCTCCTGCTCCTACAGGCGGACAGTACAGGACAAGATGACAGGACAGGATGTGAAGTTGACGGATGAACAGGTGGCCCTGGTCCAGCGGCTACAGAAGGGCCAGTTTGGGGATGCCAGTTATGATCCCTATGAGGTATGGGTGGGGATGGGGAGAGGTTGGAAAAGGGGGATGAGGCACAGAAAAGGTAACTGTGCTTTCTGTCTCCCCCCTGTCTGACTCTCCTCCCTCTCAGCCAGCTGTCGACTTCTTTAGTGGGAGCCTGATGATTCACCCGGTAACCAACCGTCCTGCTGACAAGCGCAGCTTCATCCCCTCCCTCATTGAGAAGGAGAAGGTGAGCCCCCTGCTCTGCATGAGCTCTGGCCCCTGGACCTTCCATGCCTGCTCCCCACCCGGGCTCCCAGCTCTGCCCACAGCTTCTCACCTTCTCTGTCCTTCCAGGTTTCCCGGATGGTCCATGCCATTAAGATGGGATGGATTCAGCCACGACGGCCGAGGAACCTCACTCCCCAGTACTATGACCTGTGGGCCCAGGAGGACCCCAATGCCATCCTGGGGCGCCACAAGATGCACGTGCCTGCCCCAAAACTTGCTCTGCCTGGCCATGCCGAGTCCTACAACCCTCCGCCTGAGTATCTGCTCAGTGAGGAGGAGGTGCGTTCGAACCAGGGCCCATGTGGGCTGGGGGGCTGGGGCGCAGATCGGCCTCCTGGTTTTTAAGAGCGAGAAGTGCCCGCTCGCTCACACTTGGCGCTCTCTCCTTCCCCCTTTTCCTGGAGGTTGCCGCTGCAGGCTGTGGAGCCTCACCTCCCTGTTCTGTGTCCACAGCGACTGGCCTGGGAGCAGCAGGAGCCCGCAGAGAGGAAGTTGGACTTCTTGCCTCGGCAGTTTCGGTGTCTCAGGGCCGTGCCCGCCTACGGCCGCTTCATCCAGGAGCGCTTTGAGCGCTGCCTGGACCTTTACCTGTGCCCTCGCCAGCGCAAGATGAGGGTGTGCTTGGGAGCCCTTGGACATGGCTGGGACTAAAGTAACGGGGCAGGCCCTCCTTGTACAGCCTGGAGACCCTAGGGGCGGCACTGGGGAAATGTCTGGGTGGGAGCTTAGCAAATGTGCTTGGGGTTCAAGGGACGGATTGGGGGGAGGGGAGGGGCCAGCAGCCCGTCCCTTACATCAGGCAGGCCCAGACAGAGTATTGGAGCCATGTGTGCTGTGTTCTAGGTGAATGTGGACCCTGAAGATCTGATTCCCAAACTGCCCAAACCCCGGGACCTGCAGCCCTTTCCCACTACCCAGTCTCTGGTAATGGGGGATGGAGCAAAGATGGGGACGGGGTGAGGGTGGAAGGTAGGGAAGAAGGGTCCTCCTGTTGGGGTGGGCCTAAGGCTGTATTCTGATTCTTCGTAGCCTGGGGGATCCTTACTGTCTTCCCCCTCCTTAAGAACTTAACACTTCCTTCCCTTCTTACAGGTGTACAAGGGCCACAGTGACTTGGTCCGCTGCCTCAGTGTTTCCCCCAGTGGTCATTGGCTAGCTTCAGGTGTGTCCAAGGGGGAAGAAGGAGAGGGAGGCAGCCCGCCCTCCTAGCTGGGCTTCCTGCTCCGCGGGGGCTGGGCCCTTCATGGGGCCAGAGTTTGGCTTTGCCCTTAGGGGATGGCTGTGGGAGAGCATTGGGGAATCTCCCCCGTGACAGGGCTTGGCTTCTGTAGGTTCAGATGATCATTCGGTCCGACTGTGGGAGGTAAACACCGGGCGATGCCTGAAGACAGTTCCCGTGTCTGAAGTGGTGAAGAGCGTAGCCTGGAATCCCAACCCCGCCATCTCTCTTGTAGCCGTGGCTGTGTGAGTGACCGGGGCCCCCGGCCTCCCTGAGGGCCCTCTGCATCTTCCCGCCAGCTGACGTGGGACAGCCCTTGGTGACTTGCCAAGTACCTTTCCTCCGTCATGCATGGAAGTTGTAGCATCCACTTTTCACCAAGGAAACCCTCAGCCTTTTAGAGACTGAATGGTTTGTCCTTGGTCACTCTGACTTGGGTTTGGGTCTGGCCTCCTGTCAATGGTGGTTTTCACGCACTTTTTCCCAGGGCTGTGGTGAGGGAGGACTTTGTCAGTCCTGTAGAAATAGGAGCAGGGACTGTTGGTGACGACTGTCCCCAGGAGCCCTTGAGGAGAGTGCGAGGGGCTGCAGGGGAGGCTCTGAAAGCAATCTCTCTTATTCTCGGGTCTCTGAAGCGGGGAGTCGGTGCTGCTGCTGAATCCAGGCCTGGGGGACCTGGCGGGCACCAGCAGCACAGACCAGCTGCTGAGCGCGTTTTCACCTCCGGAGGAGCCCGCCGGGCAGCCTGTGGAGTGGCAGGAGGCTTCGGCCGAAGAGCGCAACCACGGCCTGAGACTGCGGATCCACCATAAGAAGGTGCTTGGGACGGCGGAGGCCCACGGGTGTGGAAGCTGTTACCCCTTGGCGCTTAGCTCTCTGTTCCTCCTCCTCTTCTCTTTCTTTTCAGCCAGTGAAGCAGGTGGCCTGGCATGGCCGTGGGGATTACCTGGCTTCGGTGGTGGCAGCTGCTGAGCACACCCAGGTGTTGATGCACCAGGTGAGCCGCCGGCGCAGCCAGAGCCCCTTCCGTCGGAGCCACGGCCAGGTACAGTGTGTAGCCTTCCACCCCTCCCGGCCCTTCCTCTTTGTGGCCTCCCAGCGCAGCCTCCGGCTCTACCACCTGCTTCGCCAGGAGCTCACAAAGAAGCTGATGCCTAACTGCAAATGGGTGTCCAGCTTAGCCATACACCCCCAAGGTAAGGGGCGGCGGGGGGGTGGTCCGGGCCCACTCCCTCCCAGTGGCCAGGGGGAAGGAGGCCCAGGCCCAGCTCTCCCCTTCCTACCCACACAGGGGACAACGTCATCTGTGGCAGCTACGACAGCAAACTCATCTGGTTTGACCTTGACCTTTCAACCAAGCCCTACAAGGTGCTAAGGTAAGGGGGTGCTAATGACAGACCAGTCTCCCTGCTCCCTTCTTTCAGCACAGATCTTGTTCTCAAGGAGCTTGCCATCCATGCCCATCATGGGAATAAGGGATTGCAGCATCCCAGATTGGGAGCTAGTCCTGCCCCAGGCAGCAGAGAGGGCCGGGAAAGATGCTGGGGGGCTCACCTCTGGGCAGGGGGCTTGTAGGACAGCTTCCGGGAGGAGGGAAGTCCTTAGACTGTGGAGGAAGAGGGAGAGGTCATCCTCGGGGATCAGGGTTTTGGAGAAATCTCCTGGACATGGGGAGTGGTGAAGTGGGGAGACTTTAGAGTGGAAGGGAGGGGAGTGCATGAAGGCAGAAAGTAACATGAGATACGACTGAAAGGACAAGACTCTAATACTCAGGTGAGAGGTGATGAGGTTTATAGAAAAGGATGGGCAGAGGGGGCACAGTACGAGAGAAGGAAATGCTAAAGATGAGCCTAAGTTTATGAACCTGGATATAAGAGAATAAAACAAGCAGCTTTGGAGGATAATGAGAGTGTAGGTGGCTTTTTCTAGAAGTTTGGCAGTGAAAATGAGGGGGAATGGTTCATGGTTGGAGTGGGCAACAGTTAGGAAGGTTTTAAAAGATTATCTTGAAGGAAACTAAAACCTATTTCAAAGCCTGAGGGCAAGAGTACAGTTAAGGAAGAGACTGAAGATGAGAATAGGGATTCTTCCCCCACACCTTCTCCTCCTGTCCCCCAAAAAAGTCAGAGATAAAAAGTTCATCGAATTGGGAAAATTTTTTGAAAAACAATAGATAAGAATCACATAGAGGATAACAGAAGGAGAAACAGACAAATAGGACAATTTGGAAACTGATGTTGAATTTATTACATTTTTAAAAATGCAAGCTGTATATAACTTCTTGATTTCAAATAATAAGAAAATTAGAGAAAACAAAAGACAGATGAAGACATTGGTTGACTTCTTTTAGGAAAGCAGAAAGAGGTTATTTGCTAAATGTGAGGGGGAGGTGGGATTATATAGTTAGGTGCTCAAGAGAATTAAAGTGTGGAACAGCCTTGGATAGTCGATAGAAAATGATGCAAGGGATTGTCTGCAGGAATGGAGGTTATTTTTGGTTACCTGCTTTATTTTGTTGTGGATCACAAATTTATGATTTCTTCCAGCCATTTGAGAAGCAGAAATGGGAGGTGGGAGATTGTGAGAGTTGGGTGAGATTAGTGGGGGGTCAGGAGGACAAACAAAGCATTTAGAGTTGGAGGAAGGGTCAAGCTGGTGTAGTAGCTGGTAGACCAAGGAGATAGGGGGAAATGGAGGGACTGAAAGTCACATTGGTGTGTTCACAAATACCAGGGGGTTCAGGTGTGGCAGTGTAGGTGCCCACACACTGCCCTTAGTGACTTCCCTCTTCCCTCTACCTCCCAGACACCACAAGAAGGCCCTCCGGGCTGTCGCTTTCCATCCAAGGTACCCACTCTTTGCCTCTGGATCTGATGATGGCAGCGTCATTGTCTGCCATGGCATGGTCTACAAGTAAGTGCCAATGCTTTTGCCAGTCTAGGGGACAATAATGGGATTTTTCCCCCCAGCCCCACCTCCACCCCCTGTTCCTCTCATGACCCTACCTTTGTCAACCTCATGGGGACAGAGGCCTTCCTCAGTCTAGCCTTCTCTTCTCCTTCCTGGCATCCTCCCCTCCACCCAGTTACAGGCCCTGATGTTCCCTTTTTCCTCTCCAGTGACCTTCTGCAGAACCCGCTGTTGGTGCCGGTGAAAGTACTCAAAGGCCACACGATGCATCGGGATCTTGGGGTGCTGGATGTGAGCTTCCACCCCACCCAGCCATGGCTTTTCTCCTCTGGGGCAGATGGCACCATTCGACTCTTCACCTAGGGATGACGGGGTTGGGCGGGGTGGTAAAGGGACATTTCGGGCTGTTGGCCTTGTTTCTGCCTAGGAGAAGGGGATTGGCAAGGAGAATAAAGCATAATTAACTACCCAGTACGTCAGAGTACTTTGAAGGTTGACCTTTTAATGTTCTACCCAAAGTTCTCTGCTGTTTGTTGCACACAAAATAGAATCTTGTTTTCAGAAAAGGTTTTATATATTCATTTAGAAGTTTTTAATCATTTTTGTCATGGACCCCTTTGGTAGCCTTGTGAAACTTATAGGCCCATTCTCAGGGGGGGAAAAAATGAATAAAATTCATTAAATTGCAAAGAAAATGAATTACTGAAATAAAGATCTAATTTTTTCCCCGTCTAAGTTTAGAGACACTAAACCTATATTCACTCACCACTTAGGGGTTTGTTGACCCCAAATTAAGAACCAATGATATAATTCAGCCATCTAGCCAATATAGGAATCCTTAATACAATATTAGTGCTACAAAAGAAGGAGGGTACTAATATCAAGCCATTTATCTAGCAAGTATGTTTTTCAATATATTTATATATCTTGTATATATTTGATATATAAAGTACTTGACACATACATGTTTTATATGATCCTCATAGCCAAGTGAAGTAGATGCTGTTATCCCCATTTCATAGAAGAAACAGACTTGTGTGGGCTCACTAGGAAATGTCTGAGACGTAATTTGAACCCAGACTCTTCTTGTAGACAACATATTGTGGGATTCTGATTTTGAATCTAGTCTGATATCTGTTTCTGCTTTATGGGAGAGTTCATCCCATTCACATTCACAGTTAGAATAACTAATTCTTTATTTCCTGCCATCTTATTTACCCAAGTTATGTTTTCCCCTTTCCTTTCCCCTTTCTCCCTTCCCCCCTCCTCAGTAATTTGCTTTTGATGACCCCCTCCCCCAAACAATACTCTATCCTTTAGGTCCCCTCCCCCTGTTTTTACTCCTTTCCCCTGATTCTTCTATTTTCCCTTCTATTAGTTTGTCCCTTACTTTTCCTCCTTTCTCTCCCACTTCCCTCTAGCAACAGACAAGTTTCTATGTGAAATCAAGTGTCTGATATACACTTTTAGAGCCCAACCTAATGAGAGTAAGATTTACACAATGCTCATCTCCCTCCCCTCTTTCTCTCAATTATATTAGGTTTTCTTTGCCTCTTCAAGAGATTTTACCTTTTTACCTCCTTTTTTTTTTTTAGATCTTATTTTACCACTTTTTCCCTCTTTTCCCCAGCATGACAACCTTTCCCCCTCTAGTTCTCTTTTTCATATTATCAAAGTAATATCTAGTTAATTATACCCCCAAACTTTAAGTATCCCCCTAGTAAAAATAAAGTTCTCAAGAGACCTTTCCTTTTTACCTTTTTATGCATGTCTTGAGTTCTGTTTGGATGTCGAATTTTTTGTTCAGATCAGGTCTTTTCATTAGAAATAGGTGAAATTCACCTATATCATTGAATGACCATCTTCTTCCCTGGAGGATAATGCTCATTCTAGCTGGATAGGTTATTCTTGGCTGTAATCCAAGTTCCTTTGCCCTTCAGAATATCTGGTTCCAGGCCCTTCGATCCTTCAATGTGGAGGCTGACAGATCGTGTGATTCTAATTATTGATCCTCGGTATTTGAATTGTTTCTAGCTTCTAGCAGAATCTTTTCCTTGGTGCTATAGTCCTGAAATTTAGCCACGATATTCCTTGGGGTCTTAATTTTGGGGTCTCTTTTAGGAGGTGATTGGTGATTTCTTTCAATGGTGATTTTGCCTTCCGATTCTACAATCTCAGGGCAGTTTTCTTTCAGGATTTCCTGGAAGATAGTGTTTAGATTCTTTTTTTCATCAGTTGTTTTTCCTAGGAGATATTTCATATTTTCTTCTAATTTTTCATTTTTTTGTTTTTGTTTGACTGATTCTTGAAGTCTTATTGAGTCATTCACTTGCATTTGTTCAATTCTTATTTTTAAAGTGTTGTTTTCTTCAGTTACCTTTTTAAGCTCCTTTTGTAACTGGCCAATTGAATTTTTTTGTTCATTGCACTCTTTTTCCACTTCACTAATTTTATTTTTCAATAAATTGGTGTCTTTATCATATCTCTTTTGGAGGGCTTCTTGCACTGACTTCAGTTTATTTTCCCATTTATCCTCCAACTCTCTTTTGAGATTCTGTATGCAATCTTCCAGAAAGGCCTTTTGAAAAGGGGACCAGTGATGGTCCTTAATAACATCCTCTGAAGTTTTGTCTAAAGGAACCTCAGGATCTGGGTCAGCCCTTCTCTGTCTCGATAAAAGCTGTCTATGGTGAGAGCTCTCTTTTTGTTTCTTTTTTTTAGACAGCGTGGATGTCTCTTTAAGGTTTGGAAAAACCGAGGCTAAAGCTCTTTGCCCTGGGGCAATTTGGCGAATTAATTTAAGGTGCTGGGCCGGTGGGGAATAGGACTAAGTCTGAATTACTCCTTAAACAAGGCAAGTCTGCCAGAACACCTGCCCCCTATCCGGGCAGAGTGTCCCGAGTGCCTCAGATAAACTCCAAGTGTTTGGAGTTTTTGCCACGATGAGCTGAGTCCCACCCTCACTTCTGGCCTACACCACTCTTTATCCCTCTGTCCGAGTTAGACAAACCTGATGTGAAGTTCTTCAGAGATATCAGCTAGCAGTATCCAAGTATTTGAGTTGATTGACTTGAAGATCAGCTCAGAGGCTCATTTTATTGTTGGTTTGAGAGAAGATCGGAGGAGACGAAGAGAGTCATGTTTTCACTCCGCCATATGTCCAGTAAACGGCCAGTTTCTTCCTGAAAACCTAGTGAAGGGGGAAAACCCAGTGTTTTCCATTCCACTTTTAGTCATTAGGAAGCTTCCCCTTACATTGGGTCACTTGCTGTCAGGCTCTTCCAATGGCTCTGACTTTTGCCCCATAAGACAGACACTGTGCCAGTGGCTGGGGGTACAAAGACAGACAGCAATCCCTTTTCCCAAGGATCCGACCCTTTGTAAGCACAAGTCCCACTCGGACTCGTCCATTGGCAGCAGTGTCAGACAGCACAAGCCCGATTCTTCTAAGAGGAGGAAAGCACTGTCCCCAGGGAAGGCTTCCCACTGGGGGGGAGGGGAGGGCACCAACAGTCTGGAGCCCAGCACTCCTCAGTTGAGATAATGAACTCTAGGCCCCAGAGGAGGTCTGTGCAGGAGAAGACAAGCTGAATTCACAGGACCGAAGTAGGACAGCTGGCCTGGAGTGGAGGTCGTGGGCTTCTGGCCCTGTGGCCTCTCCTCATGGCTGTTCTTAGCTCTATGAATCAGAATTCCTGGTTTCTTTTCAAGACTACATGCTTCTGTTTCCATTGAAAACTTTACTGATGTTTCTCCCTTAGCCCCAAGCCCCTTGGACCTAGGAATTTCCCAAAAACACCTTTTATTCATTTTGCATCTTTCCTGTATATTTTTTAGTAAGTACATGTCATCTTCCCTAATAGAATGTAAGCTCTCTGAAGACAAGGAAACGGGAACTTGGACCAGAGGCCATCTTCAGATTCCTTGTAAATCTGAAATCCTACAAGTGTGGAAAGAAAATCAGAGCATGGGAGACATTCAAAGTTCCCCAAAAGGGAAAAGGGTGGACTTGTTGAACTTCAGGTTGATGCATTTGATTTAAAGTACTGAGAAAATTCTAGAAAATATATTAAAAATAATTTTGTGGTATCTTGGGATGTGGCGTGCCATAACTTCCCTTTTCCCCTTTGAACATTGACTAAATTAGGAGATCAGGGGAATGTTTTTTAAAGCACAGTTGAATTTCAGACTGACTTTTGAAAGAAATCTATCTTATTTGTCATTCAGATGAGATAAATGACATGGTACAGAGTCAGTCAGATTTAGTGATGCCTAAATAACAGGACTCAAAAGCAAGGACATTAATTAAGGGATCACTGTCTTGCCTTTGCTCTTGGCAGGGAATGGGAAGGAGGGGAAGGGAAGGGTGGTGGAAACAGAAGAAAGGGGGGATGGCTGTAGTGGAATGTTGCAAAGATCTTTCTTTGTGCTGATCAAGATTTTTTACTACTAACTTAAATGGAATCACAGATAACAGGCCTGGATGACTCAAAGCTGGATGAATAGTTAACATTTTGAAGAGGAGACGAGAAATCCAGAAAGACCGACAAGCTATAACAGCCTGAAATTACTAAGAAAGGATAGGGATAATTGAGCTTGAAAAGCAAATCATAAAAACTGTACAAATAGAGGATGGCCATGGAGGCCGATAGTGAAACAGGATTTTAGTGGATGTCTGTTTATGTGTGTGTACATATGTAGCAGCAAAGGAACTAGAGATGTTTAGCCTGAAGATGCCTGTCATGGGAAAAAGTAATTAAGACTTCTACCTCACCTTCTTGTGGTCATGAATGAGATGGCAAGATTTGCTCAAATTCAATTCCCCTGGCCTGGATAAACCATAACCTTGGCCATTAAAAGAACTGGAAGGTGTATTTATTTGCCGAGTTACCAACAGCTAGCTGATGACTGACTAGGTAAATCGGGAAGTTCATGTGGATTTGGAGTCAGAGGACCTGGGGTTTTAATTCTAAATTTGTCAGTACATAGATGAACATGGGTAATAACTTATGATTCAATATTTTGGGGCTCAGCTCTGTCAACTGTTTTTGTCTTTACCAGTCCAACACAATTTAGCCTTCTCTTTCTTCCTTATTGTTCATACAATTGAGTTGGTTCTTAAAAACCCTTTAGTTGCCTTTTGTTCATCACAAGATCTGTTGACCTGTTGATCTTGTTTTGAACTTCAGTGCTCCCTGACACCATTCTTATAGGACTGCCACTTCTTGTATTCATCCTAAACGATTGTTTATTGCTTCCATCATCAATATTCTTATTTTTAAGTTAATGCAACTTCATGATGAGTTCCCAGTGCATCCATCTTGTCCACTGAGCTAGTTATACTTGTTTCTTCAGAGAGTGAATGTATGTCTTTTACCACGAGTCCTCAAGTGTCTGTCTGGACAGGCAGTTGGGGTTGGGAAGAAACAACACATTACCCACCAAGGAAGAGCAAACAGCTTTTATTGAAAAATAAGTACAGTATGCTCTGTCCTATATACAGTACAACCTCTCCTCTAGCTCCTTTGGGTCCGGCCTGGATTGAGTCTCAGCTGGAGGTGAAGAGGATGGGATTGGTCCCGTCTGTGAAGCCCCTGACCCAGACCTGGTTTGGAGCTGTGGCTATAGGATATACTCAGGTTGTGACCCTCGTGACCTCCAGGAGTAGGAGCAATGGGACTGGGTGGGAGAATATGGCGAATGTCAGGATCCAGCTGTTCCACAGCTGGGTGTCTGGGCAGTGAGGGTTGTTTCTGAGAAATCTGGTCCATCTTGCTCATAGAAAGACCGGTCCAGTGGCTTGTGCACAGCTCAGACGAACTTGACCAGACGGCCCAGAGTCTCTGCAGCTTTGATCCTCACTGTTGGGGCTGGGTCCTTCAGCAGTAACTGGAGAGCTGATTAACAGGAAGAGACGAGTTTGGATTAGAAAGAACCCCAGGGTCATATGGGGTTGTGACATGCACTATGAATGCCTCACCCCATGGGGGGGATCCCAGATGAGCAGGCCGAGTAGGTCAGAGAGGGGCCACTAAGCCCTTTGGAACCTGGATTCTAAAAGGGCAGGTAACGCTTTTTCCTCCCCTCCTAGTTCCTGAGTATTTTTCCAGTAGCTTGTTTACACTGTGAAATCGAGGCTCCCAGGTCCCTGCAAATCCCCTTGATGGCTGCTCAGCTCGCTGCCCTACGACTGACTGCCGGCCTCCCTCCCACATTCCCTCCCCAGCTCGCTGGCCCGCCAAGCCCTGATTTATGTGCCGCTGGCTTCCTGCTCTGCAGTCCTCTGCCTCGAGCCGCTTCTTCCAGCTGCTGGCTCCCGGGGGTGCGGGACCCAGGCAGGAGGGGGAGCCTGGCCCTGCTTGGCTAATCCACTCAATACAGGAAGCTAAGGCTGTCCAAGCCCAAACTGCTAACTCCAGTGATTACTTGCTTTTTCAAGTGTGTGCACAGGCGGCGCACGCATGCGCGTGTGCGCGTACACACACACACACACACACACACACTTTCTCCCCCTCGAACCCCCCTCTCCCATCTGATGGGACTAGCTGCTCTTTAACAGACAGGCCTCTTTTCTGCGAGAGCCCCAGGAGCCAACGGAAAGATAGTTTTTCCTTTTTTAGTGTTTTTTAAGCTCCTTTGGAACAGCTCAGAAGTTTCCGTGAATTACTAGAGACGATGAGGTCACCAGTGACAGGGAAAAAATCCTTGAAATCCAGGAAAATCACTTAACCCACCCCAGCCCCCTTTCTGGGACCCATGGTGTCAGTAACTCCTTCCCCATGGATTATGCACCAGCCACCTCCACACAGGCAAAGGGGCCCAGTCTACAACGTCAATCCCCTACCAGTTCTCTGGGAGAAATGCAGTCCCCGGTTGGAGAGGCTCACATCTCCCCAGGACTGAAATGAGGAGAGGGGATTCAGAGCTGAGGAGACAGGAAGAAGTGCTGCAGGACTTTCTCCCATGCCCCCACGAAGACCTCAGATTCAGGATGTGTGCCTGTCTCTCCACCTTTCTCCATAGCCTACTGGTGTCTGGATCGAGTCTGTGTGTGGGAGGCCACTGCACATCAGCCCCCCTCCCCCCCCAAGAAAAAGACCCAAGCAGCTGGGGCTTCTTTAGCTTGGGCCTTCATTCTCTTACCTGAGATAAGCTGGTTCAGATCCACCTGTTCACAAGCTTCTTTATCTGCCTGGAGTACTAAGAAACCTGACAGGAAAAGGAGAAAAGGAGGAGGAATTGCAGGGCTTGGGAAACAAGGATATTCAAATGGGCCGGGAAGAATGAAAGGGTGACACAGAAGAACCCTGGTCATGGCAAAGGTAAACTTTGTCCAAGTATTTTCTATTAAAAACAATTCTGGCATCTTTGGTTTTATTTTTAAACAAATCCCTCTCCTTTTTATACACACATCCTTTATGAGAAAGAATGGAGAACACTCGTGTAAAATTTTCTACCTAGCAGCAATATTCCATGGTTCCCCATCCCTTCCCAAAGGCTGAGAAATGCTGCTCACCGATGAACATGGGCGCAGCTGCCCGGATGTCCTCCCAGCAGCTCTTGAAGTAGAACAAGTTGGTGCTGATCAGGCGGCCCAGCGTATCGGGGAAGTTCTGCATCTGGAGTGGCATCGGGTGGGGCTCATCCCGGGCCCAGCCCTTCCCAGACCCGCTCCGGCCCAGACCTTTGCCAGCCCTAACCCACCCGAGCCCTCTGCAGTCACACGCCACGCCAATGATGCCTCCACACCCCAACTTCCTACTGCCAGAGGCCGAGGGTACCCCAGACCTCACCCACCAGCCCAGGCCTCACCAGGTATTTGCTGGTGTCATTCATGAACTCCCCAAAGTGCAGCCCACGCCCATCATGCAGCTGCTTCTCAAACATGGCTGCTAGCTCTTCGCATTCCATATTAGGGCCACACATGCGCAGGGCAAACTTACAGGCCTGCAAGAGGAGCGCGTCGGGTCAGAGGGGCCCCGCGCCCCCCTCACCTCGGGGCCGGCCGCCGGCCAGCACTGCTCCCTTCCTAGCAGGCCCGTCCGGCCTCCCGTTCCTCGCCTGGTTACTCACACTGACGACGGGGGGCTTGGGGTCCTGCAGATGCAGTAACAGGCTCACCAGCCCGTTGATGATCTGCTCAAAGAAGACGTCCTCGCAGTTCCCGTGGCAGAACTTGTTCAGATGCCCAAAGAGGTTGATGGATGAGCTGCGGAACTCATCCCGCTCCTTTGGAAGTAAGGCGTGCGGTCACCAAACGCCAGGCCCTCGAGGCCATTGCTTCCCACCTGAGCGGGGGGCCGGCTGCCATACTGTGTGTGGCGCTCCCCAGGGCGGGTGGGCCAGGGAGGCCTCCCAGTGGGGCCTGGGTGGCTCACCCCCTCAGCCAGCCCTGCCCACCTGCCTCCGTCCCACCTGCAGCCCCCTCCCTCCCGCTTCCTCTCCCCCCGGTTACATTGTCGAAGAAGGGGCGGATGCGGATGGTGATGTGCAGCAGGATGGAGCGCACGTCCCACTCCTCAGCCAAATCCAGCAGGCGAGAGAGGCCCAGCATGGCCTCCAGGGCCACCAGGCTGTGGGGGTCGTCCTTGTCGTCCAGCCCGTTGATCATGGCTGTGAGGAGCTGGGGGCCGTGCTTGCGCACCTGTGGGAGGCAGGGGCGACAAGATGCTGGGGCTGGGGGCCCACGCTGGGCCCTGGGCCCGGCCTCCAGGCCCGCTCCTCCTTCCTTTGGAGCTCTGGCCGCCACTTCGCCCTCAGCCCTGGTGTGTTCTTGAGCAGTCGCTTTTCTCTGGGCCTCAGCCCCCCCGCCCCCACTTCCGGCGCAGACTGAAGCAGCGAGCAGGACGGAGCTTGACTCCAGGCGGCTGAGCGCTCTCCCCCCGCTTCCGAACCCTGCGTCTGCCACTCACCCTGCCCCTTCAC
>JAJPUD010023157.1:0-13710 GCA_023553655.1 Myrmecobius fasciatus | reverse complement strand
TTTTTTTCATAAAACCAACTCTTAGTTTTATTTATTAATACAATAGTTTTTTTTTACTTTCAGTTTTATTAATCTCTCCTTTTATTATTAGAATTTCAAGTTTGGTATTTGATTTGGGATTTTTAATTTTTCTAGCTTTTTTAATTGCAAGCCCCATTCATTGTTCTTCTTTTTCTCTATTTTATGCAAGTAAGCATCCAGAGATATAAAATTTCCCCTTATAATATTGCTTTGGCTGCATCCCACAAATTTTGATATATTGTCTCATTATTGTCATTCTCTTGGATGAAATTATTGATTATGTCTATGATTTGTTGTTTCACCCATTCATTCTTTAGGATGAGATTATTCAGTTTCCAGTTACTTTTTGGTCTGTTTCCCCCTAGCCTTTTACTGAATGTAATTTTTATTGCATTGTGATCTGAAAAAAATGCATTTATTGTTTTCTACCTTTCTGCATTTGATTTTGAGGTCAATTTTTGTATAGATTCCATGTAGTGCTGAGAAGAAAGTGTGCTCCTTTCTGTCTCCATTCAATTTTCTCCAAAATCTATCATGCCTAATGTTTTTCTAGTATTCTATTTACCTCTTTAGCTTCTTTCTTATTTATTTTGTGGTTTGATTTAGCTAATTCTGATAAAGCAAGGTTGAGGTCTCCCACTATTTTAGTTTTGCTATCTATTTTTTTCTTGCAGCTCTATTAACTTCTTCTTTAGGAATTTCCATGCTATACCACTTGGTGCATGTACCTTTAGTATTGATATTGCTTCATTATCTATGGCACCCTATAGCAAGATATACTTTCCTTCCTTAGTTCTTTTAATTAGATCAATTTTTGCTTTATCTGAGATAGATGGTTACTCCTGCTTTTTTTTTTTACTTCACCTGAAGCATAATAGATTCTGCTCCATCCTTTTACCTTTACTCTGTATGTATTACTCTGCCTTAATATGTTTCTTGTAAACAATATATTGTAGGATTCTAACTTTTAATCTAGTCTGCTATCCACTTCTGCTTTATGGGAGAGTTTACTCCATTCACATTTATGGTTAAAATGACTAATTCTGTATTTCATGCCATCATATTAACCCCATATTATACTTTCTCTTTCCTTTTCCCCTTTCCCTCCTCCCCACTATTTTACTTATCAGCACTACTTGCCTCAAGAAGCCCTCCCCCTTTAGAGACCCTCCTCATTTCTTATACCTTTCCCCTACTATTTCTGTTTACCCTTCTATTTAGCCTACCCCTTCACTTTTCATCTTTCCCCTCCCACTTTTCTTTAAGATGATAGAAGTTTCTTTGTGAAACCAAATATGTGTAATATTTTCTCTTTGAGCCCAATCTGATGAGAGTAAGATTCACACAATGTTCATCCCCAGTGTATAGATTGCTTTGATGTGAGTTGTCTGGTTTGAGATGAGTCTTACATTTTCTGTGAGTGACATAATCAAACTCATATACCTTCCCTCTTATTAGAATAGCCCCACCCTAATTATAATATTCATTCTCTAATAAATTAACAGAGTTGATTGCAACCTATTGGAAGCACTTGCTCTTCCAAGGGCATATAAGCATTGTACTGCCTTCTTGAGTCATCCTTGGTTTATGAGAGAAAGCCAAATGATCATTATTTTGTGAATTCCTGCTAGCTATAATTAATACTTTGATTATTAAGTACTCAGAAATTATGTATCTTAGACTTTTCATATGCCACAGCTTCATCATCCACAAAGTAAACTTTTGTTCTTAACATGCATAGTTGGTTAGAAGTAAGAAGCTTTATCCATGCCAGGTTGAACCCCTGCATATTTTAGGAAGGATGATAATTATCTGGAAAGTGTACAAAGGTGGGCAACCAGGATGGTGAAAAGACTACAACTTGTGACATTATGAAAATGTGGGATATTTATAGTTTAATACTTTATTTTTCCTTAGTGCACATAAGCAATTCAATATAGATTACACATATGTAGTAATGCAAAACATTTCCAAAGTAGTCATGTTCTGAAATAAAACAAATCTTCCTCCCCCCAGAAAAAAGCTTCAAGAAAAATAAAGTGTAAAAAAAAAAGTATGCTTCAATCTTCATGCAGGCAGCATCAATTCTTTCTTTGGTGATGGATAGCATTTTTCATCGTAATTCCTTCAGTTAACTTGAATCATGCATTGTTGAGAATAGCTGTTACTGTTTCTCTTTTATTCTCAAAGAGGACTATGACATCAGGGAGCTGATGTTACGATGACATGCATATGAATTAGATTTATGTGAGGTAGGGTTATACAAAATCATCTGCCTCACTTTCTCCTACAGAGCCCTCTGGATCCAGTAGCCAGATATAGATCAGAATAATGGTAGGTAGCCCCCTCAGAATAGCTAAGATACCTTAGCTGATAACCTTAGAATATTGCTGTTACTTTGTACTTAGTACATTTCACTTGGCATCACTTCGTGCAATGCTTTCCAGGTTCTTCTAAGAGCATCTTACTCCTCATTTCTTGGGGCATCATTAATATTCCATCACAATCACATGCCACAATTTAAGTCATTCTCATTTGATTATCTCCTCAGTTTCTTATTCTTTTCCCTGAGAAAAGAGCTACTATAAATATATTTGTACATATAGTTCCCTTTCTCATGGTTTTGTTGTCCTTTAGGCATAGGTTGAATAGTTTACAACTCTACCAATAGTGTATTAATATTTCATTTTTCCATATTCCCTCCAACTTTTGTCATTTTCCTTTTCTGTCCTATTGGCCAAATTTTCCTTTTCTGTCCTATTGGCCAATCTAGTAATTCCTAATAGCCAGTCGAATAGGTATCATGTAATAGGTTTAATACTTTGGAATTATTTTAATTTGCATTTTTCTAATCAGTAGTGAGAGCATTTTTTCATATAGCTATAAATAGCATCGATTGCTTTATCTGAAAACCTGTTCAAGTCTTTTGATAATTTATCAATTGGAGAATGGCTCCTATTTTTATAAATTTGACTTAGTTCCCTATATGTCTCTTTTTCAAAGAAACTTGCTTGAAAATTCTTTTTACAGTTAGCTATTGCTAATTGTATTCACCTGGTTTATTCCACTCTTTCTCTCCTTTCATCCTGTCCCTCCTCAAAAATGTTTTGCTTTTGACCACCCCTTTCCTAATATGTTCTTTTCTATCATGATCCCTTTTCTTTGTATCCTCTTCCCTTATTTCTTTCCTGCAGGCTGGGATACATTCTGTACCCTTATTGAATATGTATCTTATTTCTTCTTTGAGTCAGTTCTGGTGAGAGTAAGGTTTGCTCACTTACCCCATCTTCCTCCTCTTCACTATAGAAGCTTTTTCTTCGCTATTTTATGGGAGATACTTTATGCCATTCCACCTCTTCCTTTCCTTTTATCCCAGGACATTCCTTTCTCACACCTTAATATTTATTCTTTACATACTATCCCTTCATATTCAACTCATACACCTGTCTGTGAATTGAGAAACATTCACTATTGCCACTTATTTAGAAACCCCAAGAACTTTTCCTGGTTTGCTGTGACCTGATTTACTCGGCCCTGGTCTGCATTGGTATGGCCTGTGCAGGACTGTGCTCTTTTTGTGGGTTCTGATGTTCTAGAATTTTAGTCATATTTAAAAGTATTTGGAGGGGTTTGGGGGTAGAGCTCAGATGAGTCCCTGCCTTTAATCTGCCATTTTGGCTCTGTCCTCTCAGGACTTTTTTCTTCAGTGAGTTTTGGTATCTCTTTTTCCATTTGGCCAACTCTTCTTTTCAAGCCATTCTTGTTGCTGATTTTTTGTACCACTTTTACCATTTTGCCTAATTTGTTTTTTAAAGTATTATTTTCTTCAGTATTTTTATGTCTTCTTTACCAAAATTATTTTGATCCATGATTTTATTGCATCACTCTCATTCTCTTCCCAATTTTTCCTGTACTTCTCTTAACTTAATTTTCATAATCCTTGTTGAGCACTTACATTGCCAGAGACCAATATGTACTTTTTTGGAGCCTTTGGATGCAGAAGTTTTGATTTTTTTATCTTCTTCTGAGTGTATCTTCTTATGTTCTTTGTCACCATAGTATCTTACTTTGATCAGAATTTTTTTTTTCTGTTTGCTCATTTTCCAAGCCTATTTTTTAAGTTTTAACTCTTTGTTAAAGTGAGACTCTGCTTCCAGATTAGAAGGCTCATTGTCCCAAGCTTCAGGGGTTTTTGTGGCCGTTTTCAGAGAATTTCTGGCAACCTATAAATCTTTAGTTCTTCTGAGGTGGCATGATATAAGGAAAAGTGTATTTACTATTCTACTGGCTTGGACTCTGCTCTGTGAGAGATCATCAGTACTTTTTTTCTGCCCTTGAATTGTAATGATGTCTGAGTCCAGCTCCAATAAAAACCTGGAGTGTGAATCTGAAATAAATACCGGAAACCATGTAGAAGATATTGTAATCTTTATATCAATCCTGGCATTCAAATTAATAAAAACTCTTTAAATTAGTGTTACATTAACAACAGCTACCTCCAGCTGATGCTATATACCTTCCAGGGTTAATGCTTAGACCGTACTTTGACATTTCAATTCACCTTAACTAGCAATAACAAGATATCTATCATAACAGGGTCGTCAATAACAGAAATAATCAGCGGAAAAGGTCTTTGTCAAAACACAATTTTAAATAACATAGCTGTGATGCCTTGTTCCTGTCACATGCATTCTCCATCAAGATTATTCTAAATTTATCCCAAGTATGTCTTTCAAAAATTGTTAAAGGGGATGGTAAGTCAAATTTTAAAATTAATCATCCTTGGAAAGAGCAGGTCTCAAGTAATACTTGGACTGGACTCTTCCTGTACATGGACTTATTCAATACTGGCCCTCTACATAATGAGGCTTCCTGATCCACCATGGTCACAAATTGGGGTATGCTAATGCTCCTCCTCACCCTGGGACTACTATCCAGGACTGCAACCTAGATCCCATTATGGGCAAAGGAACAGTCCTGCCTCAGTTCTAGAAAGAGACCCCCAAAATCTTCTTCTGACCAGTTTTTTGAGTCCCTTAACATTTGTGGGCTTCAGTGGGTCCCAAGGCCTTCTTCTGGTTTGCTGGGGTCTGATTGATGTTGTCATGGCTTGTTTTGGATTGTGAGCTTATCATTCTTTTATCCTGGTATGACTGATCTTTTCTGCTGACAAATTCTCTTTGGCTGGAAAATTATTTCATTCTTTCCTTTTATGGTTTCTGCTTCTCAGTAATTGTTTTATACCATTCTTCATAGGTTTTTTGAGAGGATTTAGGGAGAATTCATGTGAGTTGCTGCTTTTTCACTTCTATCTTGGCTAGCACTGTAGAACATTTAAGTCTTGAGAATATTCAGGAAAAATTAGATGTTTGCAAATATTTGAAGACATGTCACGAAGTAGAGTGATTAATCTTGTCTCCAGCAGACAGAATTAGGAGAAATGGGTAAAAATTACAAAAAATATGATTTTAGGTTTGGCACCAGAATGAAATTAAGCAGAGGCATCCAAAAGTAGAATAGCTTCCTCAGGAGTTAATCAGTTCTACTCATTTGAGTTCTTTAGTTAGATGACCTTTTGGATATGGTGAAGAGCAACTTCTTTTGAAGTTATAGGCCAGACTAGAAGGCTGTTGAGCTACCTTCTATTTCTGAGTTAGTGTGATCCTATGGGATATGATGCCTAATATGTGCTTAGTACTTGACCATCATTTGATGTCTCAGGAGTTGACAGAATGATTGTTTCATAGTACACAGTTTTTGAAATAGGTGGACAAAGTCTCAGAGAAAGATTTCATCAACTTTCAATTGTGCAACAATTGTGAACTTTTATAAGGTGTGTTTACTCTTGTTTGACATATACATTGCTTATGTTTCACTTTTCATTTCATCCTGTTTCCTTAACATTGACTCTAAAAATTTTCCTGGGGAAATTCAAGAAATGTTCTACTGGTGATGAGCAAAGAGGCATTCCTCTTTGAAATTTGCAGTCTCTTATCTGAGCCTCCAGTTTTGTTTTCTTTTTCTTTTTGTTTCAAACTGATAAGAGAGGAGCAATCACTACTTATGATTTGAAACAAATCTCAGAATAAATGAAAATTGCTACTATTTTCCTGCCTAGTTGGAGCATTTTTTCTCCTCTTCCTCCTCCCTAATCAAATACACAAACATTGTCCTCTTACTTTGTGGTTTCTAGTTGAGTGTCTTTTGTTCATTCAGGAAGTGAGATTAGGTACTAATGAATTTTATAATTAAAAAAAAAAACCAGCATGTCATAATGCTATGCTGGAAATGAGACCAGCCTGAATCAAATGGTAAACGTACTAGCTGTAAAAATGTAGATATTACTTCACTTCATCGTACCTCATTTTTATCATATATGTTTAGTTAACTGAGGTCTAGACATTTGAGTTGCTTGGTTTGACAAAAAAGCTAACTTTCCCTTCTTGGAGAACTCTGAATCTCCTGTAAGCAGAAGCACTAACTTATCTCCATTCAGGCATTCCTGTGGGCTAGGCTTTTTCTTTCCTCAGTGCCCTCTTTCTGTCTATTGGAGGAGGGTCTTGGAACAAGAGAAAAAAATGAGGTAAGGAAGGAGGCCAAATTACTCATGGAGCCTTACAAAATTTCATCCCTCAAAAGCCTTATCTTCCTATTCTCTGCCTAGGGCAATCCAGGAACAATCTGAAATCATCTTTATTTCTGATTTTGTGTAGTTATGTAATATGCTTTTGAGAAAATATTTTTAGTTTATTTTGAATCTCTAACTGGTACTTCTGAAATTTAGAAGTTTCCTACTCTTCCATTGCTGGCCTGGGATGATAGTGGTCCTACAATCCTATTCTACCTCATATATGTCTTAGATTCATAAGAACAGTATCATCACATTGGTTAGGTTGCTAACTCAATGAGGGACATCTCCAGGAATCAAATGACAGTGGTTTGATGGTTCTTTCCAATTCTTCATTGCTTCAGCTATTGCTGCTGTTCCTCCTTCTCTGCCTCTCCCTCTTCCCCTCTGATTGGAACTTAGCCTTTGATTAGATACTTTCCCCCTTATCTTGTTCTTATTGAGGACTCTGTGTCACTTTTTCATACCATGCTGCTGCCCTCAGGCCATCTTCTGTATTCTTCATGGATAAGAATCAGGATTCTTCCCCTAAGAATTTGTAGTGAACTAGGTAAATTCTGGTTTTATCTCATGCAATGCCTGACCTCTTCATCACTTCTGGCCATTTTCAAATCATGCCTCTGACATTCTAGCTACTTACTTAACCTCCCTCTCAGTGAAACCTTTACTCTCTCTACCCAAAGGTTTCACCTTATGTAGTTTGAAATCAAGCATCTACATCATTTCTTGAACATTTGCAAAGCATAGAAGTACAAGTATATTCATATTTTTCTTCATTCATTTATTTGCTGTCATTATTGAGATGGTTCACCTAGAAAGTCTTAAGGACAAGAAGCTACTCTACTTATATTTAACTGGCTATTGAACAAATTAATAGAATGGTTGCTTTTTATAAATGAATATTTTAGGGGATAAGCTGATCTTCTGTAGAATTACTGAAAACCTGATTATCAAGTAGCATACAGAACAGCTGTGATGTTTTGTACTTTTTCTTGTTCTCACAAGGTTTTAATTTCTTTTGTTATGTTTAATTTCTTCCTTTACATTGCATTTTAATATATTTTTAAATCCTTTAATTCTTTATAATTTGATTATTAGGAATATTTGCTATGATAATATATATATATATATATATTAAAGTTCAATCCATTATACATATTGTGGAGTTGGAGGCAGTACAAAACCAAATGTGATACCTGCTAGGGTAGCATTGTCTCCATTTATTATTATTAAAAATTGTACATATTTTTCACTTGGCAAAAACCCATCTTCTCTTCCTTCCATCCCAAACCCTTCCATCAATTGAGAATGAAAGAAAACAAAAATTCTGTTACAAACATGTATAGCCAAGAAAAACAAGTTTCCAATCAGCCATGTCTATATGTATGCATGTGTGTGTGTGTGTTCTGACATTCAATGTCCTTTGCCTCACTAGTGGGGGTGAATAGCGTATTTCATCATTAGTCATATAGAATCATTCCATGTGAATATAGTGGTCAGAATTTCTAATTCAAAGTTATTTGTTTTTATCTTATTGCAGTCACCATATAAATTGTTCTCCTGATTCTACCTACTTCATTCAAAAATCTTTCTTAGTTTCCCTGTAATATTGTCCTTGATCTTTTCTTATAGTGCAGTAGTATTTTATCACATTTATATGCCAGAACTTGTTCAGCCATTCCTCCATTAATGTATACCTAACCTTGGATTTCCATTCTTTGCTACTTCAAAAAGAGTTTAAATATTTTTTTCATTGAAGTTTTTTGGTCAGAGTTTGTTTTTTTCTCAGGACTAATCTCTTCCTTAATCCATCCTCCTTCCAGTTCCCACTTCTCTTACTTCCCTGCTATTTCTATATATATTGTGTCTCCTCAATACTTGATCTGTATTTTTGGCTATCTGCTGTATACTTTTTCTTTGACTAGGAAACTCTAAAGTTTAGTTATAATATGTCAGGGTATATTCTGTTTGAGGTTTCTTTTAGTAGGTAAAAAGTAAATTCTATGTCCATTTGTTTTCCTGGTTCTAATAGATCTGGACAATTTCCTGTTAAAATTTCTTTAAATAGAATGTCTGGGCTCTTTTTGGTTTTTTTTTTTTATTCTTGTTCATATAGTCCAATATTTCTTAGATATTTTTCTCCTCAGTCTCCTTTTTAGGTTTATTATTTTTGCTGTAAGATACTTTATATTTTTTTCTGTTTTCTTCCATTTGATTCTCTTTTTAATATTTCTTGTTTTTTCATGGAGTAAATGATTTTTTTGATACATTATAATTTTTAAAGAGTATCTTGGTCAGGCAGCATTTTGTATCTTTTTTTTACAAAGCTGTTAATTCCCTTGCCAGTTCTTTATTTTATAGCTCTCATTTCTTTTCCGCTTTTTTCTCAAAAGACTTCATTTCATTTTTAACTCTTTTAAACTCCTGCTTCATCTCTTCCAGCAATTCTTGTTGAGTATGTACCCAATCTTTGTTTTCCTTCAAGGCATTTATGGTTAGATTTTAAAATATTTTGGAATTATTCTCTTCTTGTTGTGTCTTGAGTTTCTCTACTACCACAATAGCTTTTTCATGAAGGAATTTTTTCTTTGTTTACTCATTCTTTGAACTGCTTTCTGACTTTAGAGATGACATTAGGGGCATGTACTCTTGGAGGGAAGTTCTAAGCTAATCCTGTTGCTATTTTCTTGGGATTATTTAATGTTGTGCTATTCCAGGATTTCAGGGACAGGTCAAGCTGGGAACCTGCAAGCTTTTAGTGTTCCCAAAGTGCTCTGATCCAGGGCAGAGTCAGATAACTTACCCTCTTATATGAGCTCTGCAAATTACTGCCGTGGGATTGGGACTGAGCAACAATAGACTTCTACTGAACAAAACCCCTCACAGCCAGCTGGTAATATTTACTGGTTCATAGTGACAGAACTGTAGGCTCTCATTTGCCCTGTTAGTCCTGGTCTGGATATTCTTCTGCAGTTTTGAGAGTGAACTAAAAGCTCAAACTGAAACCTGCCTGACTCTAGTGCTGGAACCTGAGTCACACAGCTGCTGCTTGCTTTTGAACTTGCTCAGGAACTTCCCCTGCTCTAAACTTGGGACTTCATGACTGGACACAAGTTCCTTTCTTGCACTTTTAGTTTATACTAGATCTGTGAATTAGACTTGGATAGTGGGCAACAAAGGTATCACTTGACACCTTTTCCTCTCTTGGTACTACATCATGTGTCTGGAGATGCCTTAGTAGGGGAAAGAAACGAAGTCGTGCTTGGTGGTTTAGTACCGATTGTACTAAAGTGGTCTGTAGGTGGTATGTTCCCAGCCAGACTTTGTTCTCTGTGTCTGTAGGTGTCTTATTTTGTTCCCTGTGTTGACATAGCTTGGAAAATTGATTCAGTGTGACTTTTTCTTGAATTTCCCCATCAGTGGTTAATTTCCTAGGCTTATTTGGAGGAATTTATTAGTCAGGAGGAGTTTTTTGTACTTTTTGCTATTTCACCATCCAGGTATCATCTTTTATTAACATTTTTATTGTTCAAATCAATATTATTATTATCATCTGTTTTTATCTTTATGAATCTATATCTTTTTATGAATTTATGTCTTTTTATGAATCCCTTTTTATGAGATTCAAATAAAAAATCTCTGCAATTTTTTTTCTTTTTTTGTATTTAATCTTCTTTGGACATAGGTGAATTAAGTAACTGTTCTTTATAGATGAATAAAAGTATTAGTTTACAATCTCTACTTTTGTATATTCATTGAAAGCACCTTTGTTATAACTTTACTGATAGAAAAATAGGTATGATATGTAACTTCTATTGTTCCCATGTGATTTTGATTGCTTCTTATAGGCTTCCATTTTGGAAGGGTTTGTTCTATGTAATTAAAAATTGAGTTTTTGATATGCTAACATTTATTAAAATATCCTTTAAAACTGATAATGAGAAAAGCAAACCAAAATATTAATGAGTTTTTACCACACACCCAGCAAATTGGCAAAGATTACAAAAGATGGGAATAGTCAGTGCTGGAAGGGTTTTGAAGATGTGTGTACTCTAGTGCCTTGTTGATGGTGTTGTGAAACATACATTTTTTAAAAAACTGTTATTTTGCAAATTTGCAAAAAAAAATCATACCTTTTGATATATATATTTCATTCCTTAGCTTGTGGTCCAAGTATACTGTTGAAAATAAGAAAGCCATGAGTGGGTGGTGATAAATAGAGACAAGATGGCAGAGAAAAGGCAGGGACTCATCTGAACTCTCCCAAATTGCCTTTCATACTATTTTAAAATAACATCTCAAAATTAATTCTGGAGTGTCAAAGCTCACAAAAGGATGGGATGAAATAATTTTCCAACCCAAGACAACTTAAAAAGTTAAAAGGAAAGGTCTGTCACACAGAGATGTGAGTGGAGCACAGACTACCTCAGTCTGAGCTTTAGCAAGCCAGTATCGGGCTTTGGGGGCAGCAGTGGCTTCCAGATTCCTCAGATTTATGGAAAATGGAAGAATTTATGACCAAAGAAGAGAGAGTATTTATCAAATATAAAATGAATAATTTTGATTATATCAAATTTTAAAAGTATTGCACAAATATAACCAGTGCAATCAAGATTAGAAGAAAAGCAGAAAGCTAGGAAACCATTTTTATATCAGGTGTCTCTGATAAAAGCCTTATTTCTCAAATATATAGAGGACTGAATTAATTTATAAGTATAAAAGTCATTCTCCAATGCTTAAATAGCCAAAGGATATGTATAGTCAGTTTTCAAATAAAAAAATCTAATCTATCTATATTCATATGAAAAATGCTCTTAATCACTGTTGACTAGACTAATCACAGTTAAATCATTTCTGAGGCATTACCTGACACCTATCAAATTGGTTAATATGATAGAAAAGGAAAATGATAAATGTTGGAGGAGATGTGGGAAAATTGGGATGTGAATCCATTGTTGGTAAAATTGTGAACTAATTCAATCCCTCTAGATAGCAATTCAGAAATACACATAAAAGGGCTGTGAACTTGTGCATACCCTTTGATCTAAATCTCTAAAAGAGATTTTTAAAAGGAGGGAAGGGACCTAACTGCACAAAAATATTTATAGCAGTACTTTTTGTGGTGGCAAAGAATTGGAAATTGAAGGGATACCAGTTAATTGGGAAATGGCTAAACAAGTTGTGATTATTTATTATAATGGAATACTATTGTGTTATAAGAAATGATAAGCAGGATCCTTTTAGAAAAACCTGGGAAGAATTACGTGAACAGTTTTTTTGTAACATTCATACTCTTTTCCTCTTGTACCTCTGCTTCTAGATTTTGCCAGCATATCTCAGCCACCTGCTCAGCATGGAAGTTTTGGTGGCATCTATAACCTTTTTATTCTGGAATATCCTTCTACTCTTGGATCCTCTTCTACTAAAGGTGAGTTTTCCCTGGAGCCTCCATTTCGAGGCAAGTTCCAGGATGAGCATTCTTTGCTCTCATATCTCTGCTTCTGACTCTCCAAACTTCACCACCATGCCTTTGTGGGAAGGTAATTGCCACCTCCATCCCTCATCTTTTTCTGGTGTCTTTTAGAAATTATCTACCCTTATTTGACCTACCTTCTTGAGGGGGCAGAGACTGCCTTTCTTTTTTATTTTAATTTATTTTAATTGACATACTGACTTGCATATTAATTCAATTGCATGCTTAATTAATACTTTCTACTTGATCTGAATGAGTATCTGGAAAATTGTGGACAACATTTTAGTTTATAATAATGGTCTAATTGCAGTACAGATTATTTTGATGGATTCTTCAGGATGTTTTGAGGTCTCTAAAGTTAGAAAATTTATCATTTGTAAGTCCACTTAAGATAGCCAGCTTCTGATGTCTAATTCTAAGTACCAGATTATGCCTTGCTAGTATCAAGCAATTTAAAAATCTTCTTTTTAGTTCTAGTCTTTCAATTTTTCCCATTTTATCTTTGCCCTAAGTACTTTTTCCTAGAAAAGTTTTTAAAAGATTATGAGTAAAAACTAAGGCTCTGGGAAATGAAGTAAGGTGGGGATAACCACGTTTCAAATTATTTTCCATGTCTAGTTCAAACCACTCCCTTCCCCCATCTCCTGAAGGAATTCAAGTTAGCACACATCTAAAGGCAATACCTTCTTTTTCCATTTTTTGAAGGTGTTAGGATATTGATCAGAAGGAGGAAGTTCCTCTGATTACTTCAGGTAACCTGTGACCAGCTCCAGGAAACCCATAAGGAGAGTGGTTGTAGAAAAATGATTCACCATGGTTTTTACTGAGAGATTATTTATTGTTAGATGAAGCAGAATGTTCTTTCTAAACTGAGTTTTTTTCATATAATTATAGCATTTGTATAAAGGTTACTTCAGAATGTTTTACATTAGATATTTGTTTCAGGATTTGAGAGGACAAAACTTCTGGTTTGTATTTCTCTATAAAGCTTAAATATATATGGATTTACATAAAGGAAGGAAAGGGCCCCACATGTGCAAGAATGTTTGTGGCAGCCCTTTTTGTAGTGGCAAGAAACTGGAAACTGAAGGGATGCCCATCAATTGGAGAGTGGCTGAACAAATTATGGTATATGAATGTTATTGAATATTATTGTTCTGTGAGAAATGACCAGCAGGATGATTTCAGAGTGACCTGGAGAGACTTGCATGGGCTGATGTTGAGTGAAATGAGGAGAACCAGGAGATCATTATACACGGCAACAAAAATACTATATGATGATCAGTTCTGATGGACATGACTCTCTTCAACAATGAAATGTTTCAAACCAATTCCAATTGTTCAGTGAAGAAAGTCATATACACCCAGAGAGAGGGATGTGAAATGTGGACCACAACATAACATTTTCATGCTCTCTATCGAGGTTTGTTTGCATTATGTTTCCTTTCTCTGATTTTTTTTTCTTGTAGATACGATTTTTCTTACACAGAAATGATGTGTGGAAATATGTATACATATATTCTATTTGTCAAGTATTTTAGCATAATTAACATGTAGTGGATATCCTGCCATCTAGGGGAGGGGTGGG
>JAJPUD010023156.1:0-20373 GCA_023553655.1 Myrmecobius fasciatus | reverse complement strand
CCATATACACCCAGAGAGAGGGATGCGAAATGTGGACCACAACATAACATTCTCATACTCCTTGATTGATGTTTGCTTACATTGTGTTTCCTTTATCTGATATATCGTTTGTGTAGATAAGATTTTTCTTGCACAACAATGATAAGTTTGGAAATATGTATACATATATTCGATTTGCCAATATTTTAACATAATTAACATGTAGTGGATATCCTGCCATCTAGGGGAGGGGTGGGGAGTTGGGGGGAAAAATTTGTAACGGAAAGCTATGTAAGGGTTATTGTTGAAGAATTACCCACACATATGTTATGCAAATAAAATAAAAATTAAAAAAAAATAAAGAATTTCCATTCTGTTGGAGATGACAACATATATCTATATAGTCCGTACAATTGATTTCATTGATGTAGGGAGTTCATAGTGAGTCTTTCTTGAGTTTTATAATCCTAGAGCAGGGATCCCTAACTTTTTTGTGTCATGGATTTTTAAGGCAGTCTGGGCAAACATTTCTTTCTCAGAATAATATTTTCAAATGTCTAAATAAATATAAAAATACACATTTCTTCAATAGCATTTTATTTTTCTAAATACATGTAAAATATTTTTCAATATTCATTTTTGTAAAGCTTTTTGTTCTAAATTTTTCTTCTTCACTGTTTTAGCTCCCCCGGGTCAGTAAGCAACTGATGTAGTTAAACATAAGTTTTAAACATTTGCATATTTGTCATGTGCAAGAAAAATCAGACAAAAAAAGGAAAAAAATCATGAGAAAGAAAACAAAGGTGAAAATATTATCCTTCAATACATATTTAGTCTCCATAGTTCTCTCTCTGGATATGATTAGTATTTTCCAGACCAAGTCTATTGGAACTGGCTTGAATCACTGCATTGTTGAGAAGAGCCAAGTCTGTCACAGTTGATCATCACATAATCTTATTATTACTGTATACAATATTCTCCTAGTTCTGTTAATTTCACTCAACATCAGTTCATATAGGTCTTTCCAAATTTTTCTGAAATCAGCCTTCTCATCATTTCTTATAGAACAGTAATATTTCATTACCTGCATATACCATAACTTATTAAGCTATTCCCCCAACTGATAAGACATCCATTCAATTTCCAGTTGCCACTATGCTGCAAAAGAGTACACTACAAAAAGAGCTGATACAAACAAACAAACAATATATATATATATGATATTACAAAGAAAGCCAATTATATTATAAATACTCATCAAAATATATTGTAAAAGAAAAAAAAAGTTCATGAACACCAGGCTAATACCAAACTATAACTCCTTACTGCATAAGGAGTACCAAAAATTTTTGGTATTTGGTATCTAGGAGAACCTAGATTCCCCTGGGTCTTAAGCCAGCTGACCAATAGCCTTTAAGAAGAAGATGGCACATAAGCTGAGTCATGAAGATAATAGCAATTCTAAGAAGATTAGAGAGGAGTAAGCAAATCATTATAGTTGGTGAAGAGCTGGGTTTCTGAAGGTGAAATGGTCACAAGTTCTCCTAACTAGTCATTTCATTTGCAGCAGAACCAGGACTAACTTGACCACTAGGCCAATGAGTAGTAATGAAGTTGGCCCGGAGTTTTAATATTAGGCAGTATTACAGATGCATCCACGATTTCACACAAGTGATAAAGAGGAAACAGATTTAAATGAGCAGCATGAAAGAAACCCGATCAGCCTTGACAAAGACATTGCCACTGTTTTGGCTTGGAAACAGTTGAAAGGAAACATCCTGATAAGGAGATACTATATCAGGACGTTTTGACAGGTCAGCGTTTTCTTTCTTCTTCTCTGCTGTTTGAACATTCCCTTGCCATCAAGTGTTCCAGGCTGCCTGGCATTCTGCCGGGTGGCCCTCATTCCCACCAAACGTGTGTATAGAGCAGGAGGTAGAGGGAGGGAAGACACTGTCTTCAAGACTGTCTTGCTCCAGGTCTTTGAAAAATCTAGAGGTCTCCAAGCATTTCCTTATCTTCACAAGTTTATGTTGTATAGCAGGAAAAGGGAAGTGGAGGGAGGAAGGGATTTCTCATGTGACTTTGTATTTGGTTCTAATTAAATGAAATCAGCTGAGACCTTGTTTTCCCCCTTTTCACAAAAGAGTAATGACTGGTTCTATAAATCACCAATGCACAGATCCATGAGTTCACCACACACACACACACACACACACACACACACACACACACACACACACACCCTAAATGTGTTAAAATATCTTCCACAGGGGTTGTAGCAAATCAAGAACTCATCACCTGCTGTGACCTTTTTGGGGTCTCCCCTGCTATGGCTGTGCACTGTTTAGTAAGAAATGCCTTATTTCAGTAGGCCAGCTCATGGAGAGCCATTGAATTCATTCACTCGTGTTACTTTCCCTCTGGCAGGGACTTATGTTGTCTAGACAGGAAGATGTATGTGATTGGATTTAAAGATGCTGCTTTATCCCCTGCTGGGGAGAGAGGGAGACCCATATGCTTGAGTCTATGAGTTCTCTGTCGGGACTCACCGGCATAGTAGTGATTTCTTTTGTCCTGACTGAACTGTTACCTGGGTTAATATACCACATCAAGGAGGAGAAACGCTGCAGATAGAAGTGGGAAAAAATATGCAGTTGCAAAATGGAACAGTGCCAATATGAATGATTGCTAAACTATAACAAGATACCTGTATTATTTCATAGAGTGTTGGTTGGTGCTATGACAATATCCTGTGCTGGGTTGGTGATGCCTTATTCAAATATCTTTTAATTTAAAATATAGGGTAAGAGAAAAAGGCAAGCAGGCTGAATGAATGCTAGCATTGATTCCAAGAAAATGTGTTCAAGTTATACATCAATTGATATTTATTTCATTTACCTCTTATCTTCTCAAAACCTCTTCAGTATAATACATTGATGAGATTGGTTTTCTTCTTTACCTTAAGTAGAATAGTTAAGAAGTTTTAGCAGGCAGCAACAGCTCTCAATCCAAGAAGTTTTTTTCCTAGTGTAACACCTATTCACAGCATAGGTGGAGTAGTGAATTGGGTAAAGGGCCTAGAGTCAGGAAGACTCATTTTCATGAGTTCAAATCTGATCTTAGACACTTACTAACTGTATGAACCTCAGTAAGCCACTTAACCCTATTTGCCTCAATTTCCTTATCTATAAAATGAGTTAAAGAAGGAAATGGCAAATCACTCCAGTATTTTTGACATGAAATGGTTTCATGAAAAATCAGGCACAACTGAATAAAGAATAGAAATAGAAATAGAAAAATCTAAACATGAATACCTTGCTTGTAGGTTTTGACAAAAAAAGAAATAATGATGATGATTTTTCTTTTGATTTCATCCATTATGGAAACTTATTCTACTGACTCAGATTTAGTGTCAGTAGAACACAAGACAACTTATCTTTGGCTTATTATCTTAAAGAATTGGGTCAGTGAGAGGTGAAATGTGACTTGCCTGTGGTTGTTGTATATCTAGTTCAGGTCAGAGGCAGGTTTTTCCTGAGGTCAAAACTAGATGTTTATATCCACTTTGCCTTTTAATGGAATGATGACAATAGCTCCCATTTCTGGAGTATTCTAAGACTAACAGGTTGCTTTCTTAAAAACATTATCCTTGTGAGGGAGACAGAACAAGTACTGTCCCTATTTTACAAATGATGATTTTTTTGAAGTGAAGTAACTTAGCTAAGTTTTTTAAGCTGGTAAGTTTTGGAATCAGAATTTGAACGCAGTTCTCCTGAATTCAATTTCAGCTCTATTTTTAGGATATCAGACTACTTCCAGAGAAGTATTGACTAAAATATTGCAAACACTATTATATAGCTGATTGTTTCTTTGGTTGAATATTTAGATAGACAATGAGATGGCATGTAAGATGTATTTAGGAGAGGGGGATTATATATGCAAACATCTATTCACATTATACATATAAATAGATTTGTAGATGTGCAGACACACATGTGCACACACATGCATGCAGACACACATCACATGTGTGTATATAAATGTATATGAACACACATACATATACTATATGTACATATGCATGTATATAATGTGTTTATATACACACTTACACTTCATTCTACAACATAGATTCAAAATATTAAAGTTAGAATTTAGACATTATCTAATCTAGAAATTCTTGACCTGGGATTGTAAACTTTAAAAAAAAAGTTGTGTTTCAATATAATTGGTCTTGTTTATCCCATTTATTTTATGAATTTAAAAACATTATTCTGAGAAGGGATCTGTACTCTTCACCAGGTTGACAAAGTGATAGATAGGTGCTATTATTCTCTCTATTTTATATTGAGGAAACTGAGGTGGAGAATGCTTAAGTGACTTGCCCAGGATCATATTACTAGTAAGTATTTGAAGGTGATTTTGAACTCAGGTCTTCCTGATTCCAGGCCCAGCCCTCTATCTATTGTGCCATTTAGTTGCCTCTAAGAAGAAACTGAGACCAAGAGATAGGACATAATTTGCCCAATTATAGTATTTTTAAAGCTTGATTTAAATGAGTATTTTAAAAGTATAATTACATTTCAAATGCACCAATGGAGCATGCTATATGAAAGAATCATGACATGAATCCTTTTGTAAAGTAAAGACTTTAGTTAAATCTTTTTTTAAAAAAATAAATCCAGATTTTTGTGTGTGGCAACCCTTAAATAGGGGTTAGATTCTGTAGGTACAATTGTATGAGAATTTTTCTAAAGTCAATGCATCTCAGGATTGGAAGGAACCATATAAGTTGTTAAATCCAGCCAATTCCTGACCATGAATAACTTCTCTAAAATGACTCCCAAAAGAATGGTCTTTGTTTGATTATTTCTAGTGACAGGGAGCCCACTACCTCCCAAGGCAGTTCATTCCACTTTGGGGATCCTCTCATTTATAGCATGGCATTCTTTACATCAAGTCTAAATCTACCAACTTTTGCTTTTAATTCTCCCCTCTGAGTCCAAGAAGAATAAGCCAAATTCCTTTTAAATGAAAATGATACTTTGACACCTATCCTGCATGTCCAAAGATTTCTCTTCTCTAGAATACCAGTTTCTTTAACCATAGAATAGATTTAAGGTTCCTTATTGTCTTATTCACCTTCCTTTGGATGCTCTCACTTTATAGAATGTGTTCAGAACAAAACATAGTCCTACAGATATGGTTTGCCCAGGGCATGGCTCAGCAGGGCTATCAACTTCTAACATTGTATGCTATGTCTCTCTTTCACTTCTCAGGAAATGCAGCCATTTCCAGAGGAAACAGCCACTTGAATGCATATCATTCAACACTGTACCATGTTATTTGGCCCAAAGAGAGAGAGTGTGCAATAACTCCAGTGATAGGATTTTGAAAGAAGCTAAGTATCATCACTTCCCTCTGCAAAGTTGCCAGGAAATCTATGAACCTCACTGTCTTACGACTTCACTTTTGAAAGAAATCTTTTTGGGATAGTTAGGTTGGTGCAGTGAATAGAGCACCAGTCTTGAAGTCAGGATGACCTGAGTTCAAATTTAATCTCAGACACTTAACACCTTGTGTGACTCTGGGCAAGTCACTTAACCCCAATTGCCTCAGGGAAAAAAAATCTTTTTCCTCCAGCAGAGCAGTCGATATTCCTTAACACTCAATCAACCCAAGTTGATAAGATAAGAGATGGAAATGAGTTCCAAGAGAAAGTTTAAAACACTATAAAAATTGAGTTACTATTTAAATATAGAATAGTTATCTATTTATAGTAACTTCTACCACTTTGGTTCACTTTGGCAGTTTAAGTATGCATGAGTGTAGGCTCTTGGTGGGAAAAGACTTTTCCCCTAAAATTTGGGGGTTTTCTCCCTTATTTTGTCTTTTCTTTGTAAATAAACAGTACTTTCAATGTAACCTCAGGAGAATAAATGTAAAGAAAGTCACATATAAAGATATTCATCAGTACATCTTATGAATGAATGCATTTATATGTATACACAAAGAGTGACATACTATGCAGAGATAGCTGAGGAAGACAGTGAGCTGAATGAATGAAAAAAAATGAATGAAGGAAGGAACTTAGTCTATAAAGAGGTGAGTCAATGATTTTGATCATGCCACACATTTCCATTTTGTTTATAGAAGCCAGTCCTTGCTGTGGTAATGAAGAAAAACAGCCTCCTTGTTTTCTGAATGATGTTATTTGTTTACCTGCCAAACTACCTCGCATTTTCCCCAGGTCACAGACCAAAGCCCGTCTGGCTGCTTTCATATTATAAGAGTTATGCAAAAAAATAAAAAAAATCCTCCCAAACCCACCCATTCAAATGAAAGAAATAGGATCTTAAAATCCCAAAATAGTGTGGAATGGAAAGGTACACATCATGTCTGGCTTCTTTTTCCCCTTGTGGCAAAAGTGACTTAAAGTTCTTGGTATTAATCCAGATAGATCAGTATGGAGTTTGGGGGAACTTGATTGTGAATAGCTTACCTTTTAATATACTAGATAACTCTTTTAGCTATCTTAGATTACATAAATCCTTCTTTCTTCCCCCTTGGTTCTCTAGTATTATCCTTAAAAAAACTTATAGGAAAAGTAAATGTGAAAGGACTTCCTCTCCAAATCTATGATCCATGAAGAAATCTAATAACTCTTCTTAAAATTCTTTCTCTTGAATGACTGTTAATTGCTTTGACTTGCCCATACTCTTCATTTAAGTTGGTGTAGATGTGCATACTTTATCTGGAGTTCCATATAATTATTTTCTTTCAAGTTTTCTATGTAAAGAACTGTTGAGTGGTAGCAAGGTGGGATGCTCAGTCTAAATTGAAATATTTGCAGTTAGTTTTAGAACAGCAACGAACAACCACTTATTAAGTACTCACTATTTTCATTGTTCTTGCTTGCTTTTTTTTTCTCCAGGATATAATTTGTTTCTCTGCCTCACTTGGAGATTAGCCTTAACAGAGATTGCATTCAAAAAGGAACATGTTTCTCATCTGAAAATCAGTTCCTCTTAGCTAGCACATCTTAGAAAAATGTTTATTTAGAATCTATTCATCTTGTTGCCATAAACAAACACATAACCAACAGGAGAATTTTACCTGTTTCCTTTTCTTTCTTTATCCTTTACTTTAAGAATCAGTTCTGATCAATATATTCTTTTTTTTATATCATCATAGTTATCTCAAGTATCTTTTCCTCTCCCCCTCCCAGGGAACAATCCCACATAACAAATAGCACTTTTTTTGGAGAGGAAAAAAAATTAGCACATCTTATCAACATACTTTAAAAGTTCAAAAACAGATGTAGTGTATAACACCTGTGGACCTCTCACTTCCCTGAAGGGATGCCTTAGAGGTGTCCTCTCATATTTCTCTATAAGTCCACCCTGATTTTTTTTTTTAGTGTGTTATTCTTTCCACTTACATTGTTGTAGTTATATTTTTGGTGTTTTCTTGATTTTACTTACTTCAGTTCATATAAATCTTTCCATATTTCTCTTATTCATCATATACATCTTTTTTTTAAAAAATACAATAATATTCCATTACATTCATATATCAGTTTACTTAGCCATTCCCTAATTGAAAATCATTTACTTTGTTTTCATTTCTCAGTTATCACAAAAATCATTACCAAACACTTGTCAGAGAATTGATACAAACATTCTCTCTCCCCTCAATTTAACCACTTCAATTCTTATTCTAGGCACGTTAATTTTGTCTGTAGAGAAAATTTTTATATAGTTATCTGTTTTATGTTTTATAATTACCTCTATTTCTTGTTTGGTTAAAAATAGATTTTTCAACAGCTGTGAGAGGTAGATAAGCTGCTTCTCCTCTAATTTTTTAATAGAATGATCTTTAATCTTAAGATCATGTATTCATTTACAATATATTGTGAAATATGGTTTAAGGTGTTAGTTTAAGCCTAATTTCTTCCAGACTGCTTTCTACTTTTCCCAGCAGTTTAAAAAAATCAAATAAGGAATTTTTTTTCCTCTAGGTGATATATTTTCCACTTTATTAAACACTGAGTTATTTAACTATTTTGTTTCTGGTTTTCTTTTGTCTAGTTTTTCCCATGGATATTTTTCTTTGCTTAGTGTGTGTGTGTGTGTGTGTGTGTATTCAACCAAAATCACATCATTTTTTGATGACAGTTGCTTTATGGTTTGAGGTATGGAAATGCTATTCCTCCTTCATCCCTGATTTTTATTTTCATTCCCTTCATAGACTGCATATATAGTTTTTCCAAATGAATTTTGTTTGTAGTTTATCAAGTTTTATAAAGTACTCGATTGGTATAGCAATAAACATAAATTAAGTTTAGTAGTATAGTCACTTTTATTATATTGACATGGTATATCCAACTCCATATATTAACATGGTATATCTAAATATTTCTCCAGCCATTTAAATCTTTTTCTTTTATTTTATTAAGGAGCACTTTATAATTCAATCTATACAAGACTTTTGTATTCTTTGGTAAGACAATTCTCTCTAATGAATTTTGTACCTTGTAACTTGTACCTTGTACCTTTGCTGAAGTGAATAATTACATCAACCTTTGTGGATTCCTTGAAATTTTCCAAGTAAACCACCTTATCATTAGCAAATTGACTGTTTTATCTCCTCTTTACATGTCTTTATTCCTTTGATTTCTTTATGTTGTTATTGCTATTGCTAGCATTCCTGGAGCTGTATCAAATAATATCATATTGGAAAATGTTCTAGGACATTTTCATTTGCATATGATTGCTTTTATTCATGCTTTTTATGATATTAAAAGTGACCCCTTTAAGCCTATACTTTGTAGAGTGGTCTTTTTTGGGGGGAGTATTTATTTTGTCAAAAGGCTTTTTTTCTGCCACTATTGAGATGATCATATAAGTTGGGATGTTTTGGTTTTTAATGTGATTAATTATATTGATTGTTTTTCTACTGTTGAAACATGCTTGCATCCATAGAATAAATCCCACTTCATTATAATGAATAATTTATTGCATAAATTATTCTATTTGACAGAATTTTATTTAAAAATTTAAAGTCAATATTCATTAATGATATTGTTCTGTAGTTTTCTTTCCATATTTTCTCTTTTCCTAGTTTAAGTATTAGGATTTTATTTGTGTCACATAAGGATTCTGATAGTATGCTTTCTTTCTCAATTTTTTGGAAAAATATTTTAAGTATAACTAAAAATATTTTAAGTATAACTACTAATTTTAAGTATAACAAACTACTAAGTTTGTTAGAGTTTTCCTGTGCATTCATCAAGGCTAGGATTTTTTCTTCCCTTTGATAGTTCCTTTACAGTTAGATCTATTTCCTTTTCCAAGATTAGGTTACTTCAAATCCTTATCTGGTTTTATAATAATTTGAATATTTTATATTTTTAAATGTATTCCTATATTTCTTTTTTGTTCTCAGTTTTATTAACATAACTGTGCAAATTATATTCTGATTATTTTTTCTGGTTTTGTTCTGCTTTTATTTTGCTCATTTTTTTTTCATTTATCTGATTTCTGAATCCTTTATATTATCAAACCTTCCAAAGTATCTATTCTAGGTTATCCTGTCTGGGTGCTTTCTTTCATTGCCTTGTAGGACTTGCTCATTAGATTCCCCTTTATTTTCTGTGTGCCTCATTCCCAGAACAATTCCAATTTTTGTGAATGTCAGAGAGAACACTGATTCATGGTAGAACCTTCCCCCCTTCCCCAGCTTCCCAGATTATTCAGTCCACCACTGATCTATATAGTGACCCTAGTTACCTTTCCCAAACTTGCTTCCATATGTTGCGAAAACTCCTTGACTCCATGCTTTCCTACTTTCCTAGGTGCCAAGAGTAGAAAAGTAAACTTTCAAGGACTAAATCTCCCAGGCCACATTCAGCACAAAGTCCCCATTCCCTTTATAGACCATTTCTCTTCACACATAAAAGTACTCAAAAGTGGAAATCTGTCCAAACACCAAAGCAAGACCTTCTTCCCTGATCTTTTTTTATTTTCCTTCCCCTCCCCATCACCCATTACCCATAAGCTCATCTCTTTTTGATGCTACATGAATCGCTTACCCCTACTTGCTAGTTTTTGATTTAACTCCAGCAAATGGTACATTCCTTTCGTTCCCCCTTCTTCCTTTCTCTCCCCTTTATCTACCCTTCCTTGTTGTAATGTTGTCTACCAAAAGCAAAACAATGATTCATAGATAGGCAATGTGTTACCAGATGTTGTACCTAATGGCCTATGCCCACCTTTGCACTGTTACATCCTCCAAACTTCTGCTTTTACCCCTGACTGTTTCTGTACATTTACTTTTCTCTCTGTTGCAGTTCTGTTGCTATTGCTATCTTTGACTGCTGCATTCTTCAGTCCTGCCTTTTTTCTATTTTGAGTATTAGAGAAGCAAATAATCTCTTCACCTTTAATTTTCTTTCTAAAATTTTTTTCAAATGCTTTTTTATTGAATATTCATTTTTTCATGTATGATTAAGATCACATTTGTAGAGTAGGCCACTCTGGGCTGCATCTTAAGTTCTAATGCTCTTCAGAACACATTATTTCATTACTTTTTATATTTTCGGGGGGGCACAGAATATTCTTGCACTATTGAAATTTCCTTTCCTTTGCATTTGAAGATCTTCTAATTACTCACAGAACTTGTTTCTGAATTGAATTGTTAAATTTAATCACTATGTGTCTTGGAATTTGCAGTTTTGAGTGTCTTTTTTTTCATAAAGGCAATCTGTGAATTGATAAAATCAAACTTTATTTTCTGAAGTTCTGGGCAGTTCTCTTCTATTATTTCTTGCTCTATGGTGTTAAGATTTTTGGCTTGTCATGTTCTTCTAGCAGACCTATGATCCTTAAGTTGTCTCTTGTATCCTGTTTTTGAAATCTGAATGTTTTGCTTACATAGTGAACACATTTTATTTTAAACTTTTTTATTTCTCTTTTTCTATATTGTTCTTTACTTCTGCATTTTTGCATTCCTAATCAATTGTTCTCTCTTTGTTTTCTTTGGTGAAACTTGCCTTTGAAGATTTTAGATTTTCCTATTCTGCACATTATTTTTGCTGTGTAGACAATAAATATACCCTTATAATTCTCATTTTTCTTTTGAATCACTCAGGAAGAACATGTTATGGTTCCATTTTTCTCCTCACATTCCATATGGTCCTCTGTCTCATTAAGTGTTGAATCATTTTCCTTTGTCCTATAGTACTTATTTATAGATGTCTGAACTTGATCACTAGATCTAAAAGCCATATTTCTTTTTGTTGTTAATATTTTTCCTGATGATTTATCCGCTCACGTTCATGATTTTGAGCTTTCTTCTTCCTGAGAACTTCGGTCATTTCAGTCTTTCTGCTTCATAATTTTCTCCTATTCACTTTCTGATTCTCTCCTCTGATGGTGATTTCCTTTGGGTCTTGATCTCAAAGTATTTCAAACTCCTACTATGCTGGGCAATTTAAAGTTCATCAATCTCAGTTTCTAACCCAGGCAACTTTTAAGTGGTCAGAACTGGTCCCATCTGAATGTGGTGTCCTCCTTCAGGCTTGGTGGAGTGTTATACATTGTCTCATACCCATATATGTGTAGATGATATTCAGTTCTGTATTGTCCTGACATCTTGATCCATTCTGTTTCTTGGTTCTCTAATTGGATACCAGCAGTTCATAGAGCTGTCATACTGGTATATGGAGTTTTTTGTCTTGGCACTAGCAGTTTAGAACTTTACATTATTGTTGCTACAGAATTGTCTAGTCCAGTATTAGTGATTAGAGCTCTGCAGTGCTGGTACTTTAAGGCTGTGGTCCTTGGCAGGCTTTTGTTCCTGAAAGGCTGCAATGTTACTGTTTGTCTGTTGCCACCTAGACACATTTCTGCAACCTGGAACCCATGTCTCATTAATTTAGAAGGGGGAGCAGGATTGAGACATGAGAGTAGGTTTTGTTTTAAGTATGTATTAGCTCCTTGGATCTGCTAGTAGAGCCTTGCTGCTGCTAGGGTAGGAGGTGAAAAAATCCTTTTTTTTTTTCTTTAGAAACACAACACAGGCTTTGGTTTTAATGAGAAAATAATTATATACTTGCATTGTATGTCTCACAGTTACTATAAAACAGAAGCAGAATAATTACATTTAAGAGGTTAACATACACAGAAAGCCAAGTATACAGTATGATTGACAGGTCATAGCCAACCACTTGTGGTTGTTTAGATAAACAAAAGCTTTGTTCCTTTTTTTTTAAAGTTTTTTTCTTTTTCTTATTCTTTTTAATGTAATATGAATCAAGAGCAAAAGCAAGACAAAAATCAAAATTTGGCAGCTCAATGAATAACAATTCAGGAAATTAGTGCTATAACCAAAATTGGATATATTCACTGACTAAATCCTTTTTTGAATGAGCTCGATGAACATCCATTGATTTTTTTTTAAACTTTCTTTTGGATTCTGAGTGTCCTAAATCATGGAGTCAGTTGAAGTTGCTTTATCTTTGGTGCATAATTTCCATTTTGGAGAGGTTTGAGAGGGAGTGGGGATCAGAGAAAATGTCTAATTCTCTGCCTTGTTCATATAATCTGGAAATTATCCCCTTACTTTTATATATGCCACTATCAAGTAATCTGTCTTGTCAGTCTTTCCCAGTAGTTAGGTATAGCAGAAGTGGTACTGTCCAAGAGTCCTTAGATATGAATTGTTGTCCTGGCTTTGCCATTAACTTCCTGAATGAAGTTGGTCAAGAGACAATCTTTTTGGGAATCAGTTTGCTCCTCTAAAAATAAAAAGATTGGATTAGATGAGGTCTAAGCACTTTTCAGGGCTGAGATGCTATATGATTATATATCTATTCCTAAACAATCCTGGAGGGGCAGCTAGGTGGCGCAGTGATTAGAGCACCAGCCCTGAAGTCAGGAGGACCTGAGTTCAAATCTGGTCTCAGACACGTAACAGCTGTGTGACCCTGGGCAAGTCACTTAACCCCAATTGCCTCAGCCAAAAAAACAAACAAACAAAAAACCAATCCTGGAGAGGAAACATGATAGAAGAATTGGCTTTTTAACATCTTGATTTCCCTATCTTTTTTTTATCTCTATTAGTTTATAATTTTGTATTTTATAGCATATTTTTCACAGTGAGATAAAAGCCCATAAAAGTCTTTAATTATCGAGGATTAAATTGAAAATTCCATGCAGGTTAAATATAGACTACTGGTTTTGTGAAATTAAACCACACTTCATGAATTCCAAATTGGCAGCTTTCCTTTAATTCATAGGATCATAGACTTAGAATTGGAAGGTATTTTAAAGCTCATATAGGCTAACTGCCTCATTTTATAGCTGAAGGAATTGAGGCCCAAAAAGTTAAAAGTCACTTGCCCAATGTCACACAGGTAGTAAGTGGATGAAGCCAGACTCAAATACATATCCTCTGACTCCAAATCTAAATCTCTTTCCGCTGTGAACATCATGCTATCAGGAGATATTGTGGAGAATCTCTTGAATTAGAATCAAGAAACATGGTTTCATATCACAGCTCTGATGCTTGCTATGTGACCATGACAAGTCACTACAGCATTCTTGGCATCATCAATTTTCTTATCTGTTAAAAAAAAGTAGGGGATAATATTTGAACATTTTATTTTTCAATCTATTTTTTCTCTCATTTGTAAAGCTTAAAGCAATTTAGACATGTGAGCTTTGGTTTTAATATTTGTAGCATTTCAGGTATGAATAGTCTCTTTTCTTAGGGTACTTTAGCCTGACTTTGCTCAGACTGTGAAAAAAAAAAAAGAAAAAATGTATTACATATAAATGATATATATAATATATAAATTTATTATACATGTAAATGGAATAGCAAGCTGTACATAATAGATTTTCAGTTTCATGTGCAGTCATTTTTTTAATTATACTGTGTCATAGAAATGCTTGTTTTATCCCAAACATTAAAAATAAAATAAAGGAAAAAACCCAAAATAATAAAAATAAAATAACTGGACAAAATGATGGTGTGGTACCATAGGCTCAACTGAATCTTATGATTGGAAGACCTTTCCTGCCTGACCACGAATCTTTTCTATGGTGTTCCCTATAAGTGTATGTCAAGCTACCAACTTAACAACTTTAGTCATAGGGAAATCCTTTCATTATTTCAAGCTGAAAGCTGCCGCTGTATAACTTCTACTTATTGATCTTTGTTTTTCCTGTGGAGACTAAGCAGAACAAGTATAATCCCTCTTTCACTTGCCAGTCTTTTAGATATGTTAAGAATTATAATCTCCTCCTCTGTGCCTTCTTTTCCTCTGTTTAACACTCCCAGTTTCTTTAGCTGAGTTCACATGGCCGGGTCTCACCATCCTTGTCACTTTTTTTCTGGACATATTCTAGCATGTCAATGACCTTCCAAAATGTGGTTCCAGTACTCCAGATGTGATATGATAAGAGCAGTGTAGAGCAAGATTGCTCCCCCATCTCCAAGTTGTCTTCATTTTTAGTACCATAACTTACAATGTATTCATATTTTTGGATACTATGCTTTTGAGCCACAAAATCCCCTAAAATCCCCACATCATTAATCAAATGAACTCCCTTCTAAAAATGGCTAAATTTATATAGTGATTAAAGATTTGTAAAACACTTCCTACATATTATCTTCTATGTTCCACACAATAACTGTCAGCAATGTGCTGTTATGATTTCCATTTTACTACTGAGGAAATTGAGTCTGAGAGAGGCTAAGTAATTTACCTAAGATTACACAATTAGTAAATATCTGAGGCAAGAAGATTTCGTGGGTCAGTTATGCGATATAACCACATCTCCACTATCTTTCTATTGGCATGATGGATTTTTTGAACTGAAGAATTGTTATTTCCATTATTAATAAATTAGTAGATTGGCCACTAAAGTATCAGTTTTCTAAAATCATATTTCATTGTTTAATTTCTAGCTTTAACGGTCTCATTTACTTGCATTTTTTTCCTAATTCTGCAAGTTAAATGGAGATATATTATTCATGAAAACACATTTTCTCTCCTCCTTCACTCCCTCTTCTCAGTCTGGAGCCCTTACTACTGTAGATCACGATCTGGTTTCCTGTAGCTCTCTGAAAAATTAAAAATTATATCTAAAAAGTGACTCAGGTATAGGTGAAAGTGAAAATACCCTTTAACAAGGTCTTTTGTCAAAAGGTAGTCTGTAGGGAATGCTTAACTATTTTGATTCTGTAACTCTAAATTCATTTAAAATATGACATTTTAATTCCTTGACCCCAAAAATCTTATTTATTGAATATGAACATCAATGTTTTATAGTATACCAAAAGTTTGAGGTTTTGGCTGGGTAAGGGGGCAGTTTGCCCTTAGGATGGGTGTGGAGGAAAGCTAATGCATTAAGTCCCTGTCTAAGGGGGGGAGGTGAATTAATCAGTTTCTATTTACAAAGATACCCCTGATGAATGAAGGAAAGATTGTGTGTGTGTGGGGGGGGGGAGGGATGCTGAATTTGGCCCTGAATTAGATTACCTTAATGTTCTTTTCTCTGATCTGTTTTCTATGGCTTCCTTAGGGCTTCAAATGTGGACATGGTAATTGAAAACAAATTTAGCATGTTTCAGGCCATAAAGTCTCCTTTCAGCTTGCTCACTAGCTATGCGGTAGATATGTCTGTTTTTAATTTCCAGTGATGTGAGAAATATAGAATGACTTGATTCTTAATTTAGAATATTGAGAGAGGAAGAGAGAGAGAGAGAGAGAGAGAGAGAGAGAGAGAGAGAGAGAGAGAGAGAGAGAGGGAGGGAGGGAGAGAGAGGGAGAGAGAGGGAGAGAGAGGGAGAGAGAGAGAGAGAAGCTATTTAAGTTTGTTACTGTTTTGTGATTCATAATGTGCCTTTAAAAATTGTGCTATTGATGAGGCTTATGTGCCTCTATAATGACAAAAATGTGTATGAGTGCAGAATTGGTGGTATACTGAGGTGCCTAATCAAGCAAGTATTTGGGCACTTTTTATGGGCACCTTGGAAATATGGTCACCCCTGCATGGAACAGGGCATATGAGTAAAAAGGGCACAGCCAACTGAGACACAACCATTTAGAACAGGAAGTCTGAGAATACTTTATACAATTGAAACTGCAGGGGGAATTCAGGGAGGCCTAGTGTAATTATCTAATTTGAAAGGGGACCAAAGTGTCAGAGGGAACAACTCTTTGTCATGGAGAAGGGACACTGTGATTCTGAATAGTGGCAACTGCTCTAAACTGAAGGGTTTAGATCTCACCAGGAAGTCATGCTTGTGACATCTTTGAACTATTCTGGAGAAATACTTATTCTTTTGGTACGCACACTAAGCCCTGATTGCATACATTGCATGATACCATTATTGATTGCCTAGTCATCTGTTGATGGCAACATGCCTTTGATGTTGAGGATAGAGTGGGTGGTAAAAGAGACTTCTCCATTTTTGTTCTTTCCTGCAGGAGGATAGGTGGAGAAGTTTTAAGTGCATTTGTGTGCCATTTTTTCCCCCTTTGAAAGGCCCTCAGGATTCTCAGAGAAAAGGAGATTTTTATCTTTCATGTCTATTTGCAAAATAGGATGATTTGTTTTTTAAAACATGCCTTATTAGATAATTGCTAACTCCAGTTTCCAATCAAAATGATACCCTGCAATGGAATATGGGACCTTAGGATATATTCAGAACATAGGATTAAGATCTGGGAGGGACTTAGAGATCATTTTTCATTTTATATAGATGAGGAAACAGAGGCCCCTAAAGGCTAATCAAATTTGTCAAAGATCAAACAGCTAGAACATTGAACAGAGTCAAGATAGCGTTCTCTGCCTCTGAATTCAGTGTTCTTTGTATTGTCAATCAGTGAATAAGTCAATCAATAAATATTATAAAATACTGCTTCTGTGCCAGGTACTATGCTAGGTGTTGGGGACTGCAAAGATCAAGAAATAATCCTTCCTCCAAAGGAATTTAGCAAACTGCCACCTTTCTAGAACTTCTCAAAATATAGATGGACCTGTTCAGATCATGCTAGCCTTTTGATGAGGTGCCCTTATTATGATGTATTCCTTAATTGTTTTACTAGTGTGATGACAATCCACATTCTTTTATCTGGGTGTGGTTAATGAGTGGAGAAGCCTCATCCTCCCAGAGTAAAAGTCATTTAAAATTTTAGCTCTTGACCTCAAGCATTAAGTGTTGGGGGGGGTGGGGGGATGGGGGTTACAAGCTTTGTTGTAGCACATTTAGAGACTAATGTGAGTCATGTTGAGCCAAGTGGATTGTAGGGGGAATGATGGATACTTGTATATGAACCCTCTAATGCTAACTCAAAAACATTTTGATAGTCTTTTAGGTTTTGCAAACTATTTTCCTTAAAATAGATCTGTAAGGCAGGTAGTAGAAATATTAATATTCTCATCTGAAATTAAGAAACCTGAGTCTTAGCGATATAAAATGATTTATTGAAGGCTACACAGCTGGTAGGTATTGGCATCAGAATTTGAACTCAGGTTTTTTAATACCGAATATAGTACATATTCTTTTCATTACATGACACTACCTTCAATGAAAGGTGCTACATTATCATTCTTTGTTTTGAGAAGAGTTAAATTCTAATTAGGTTATTGTAAGTATTTGGTTCTAATTTGATGCCTCTCCAATTAATACTTATTTAACTGACTTTTGTGTCTTTGTTAAAACAGAAATAGCAGAATCATTGTGTGTATGTATGTGTTTTAAAAATGATCTCTGTCATTTTTTACATTAAAAGTTAAATGCAGATTTTTGGAACCATGTATGCTTGCCAAACAAACAAAAACAATAATAAAAAGCCTCTCTTCTTGGTGTCTATGTAGAAATTTTAAGTTTGGGATGAAATATTTTTAAGCCTGTTGCATCTGTACAGTATTACAGTTGGAAATGAATCAACTTCCTAATATCCTGAGCTGTGCAAAGTAGTTTCTAGCATTTTTTGTTTGTGTGCATGTGGGGGAAGGGTCAGGAAGTTCACTGAAGTACAATTTGATTTTAGTAAAATTCACAATTTTTTCCAGCAGATTGTCTTTTTGAACTTCATTTTTTCAAAGAGATAAACACTCCTATATTTCTGATTTTCTGAAATGAGTTTTAAAGAATATCAGCTACTATTTATGTATTGCTTTAAATTTTATAAAGTATTTGATATTCACTTTTTTCATTTGTATCTTGTTGTATCCCTGTGAGGTAAGTACTACAGGTAAAAATAGTATCCATATTTTACAGAATAGGGAAACTAAGGCTGTGAGAAGTTAATAGCAAGTTAACAATCATTTATATAGCCAGCCTTTCTACAGAGGAAAGATGTGGTTGTGGTTCTTCTTGACTCAACTCAATAATTTGTCTGCTACATGCTTGTTTCCCCACCAAGTTTGACTATGTTTTGATAAATCCAAAGCATAACTAGTTGATGATGACTTTGTTTCAGAGAAGTGAGAAACAATGATTATGTAGTGGAAAGAATAATGGATTTGGGGAATCAAGGAAGAATCTGGATTCCATCTCTATTTCTAACTTATTAGTTGTGTGTCCATGCATAGGGTTCTCAGAGTTTTGGTTCCATCTAATAATAAGAATTAAATAAGAATTATTTTGTAAAATAAGAATAATGACATTCATACTACCTATCTCACAGGTTGTTCTGGAGAAACTGTTTTCATAAATTGGGAAATACCACAAAGTCTGAATTTTTATCACTAGGCTTTGAGCTGGGACTTGGGGTTGACAGGACAGTAGCATCCTAAGATATACAGAAGAGAAAAATAAAAGACATACTTTTGTTTCATTGTGTTTTAAAACTTTTCCTTACTAAAACTTGAAAAACGTTATCCCTTTCATGGGGAGAAAGGATTTTATATGATTTTATATATATACATATATAATCATGATTCTTTTATGTACACCTTTGTGTTTTTTTAAACAAACATATAATCCATTTAACACAGATGTTCCAAAACTTTCCTGTTTCTCTTTGCCTTTTCCTGAACATCTCTGTGCTTTCTTCTGTTTGATGTAATGAGTTTCATAAATGTCTGCATTTTTAATGCTAGAAAATTCTGCTATCCATAGGATAGGAATTTGATTTTTTTGGTAAGCCAAATCTCATGCGTTATATTGAAGCTTTAAATGGATCATTCCTAATGCAAAAGAGCACAATTTTCAAACTTTATATAGATTACACAATATTTTTAGGAGGAGGTTAATCTCTGTTTTCTTGACCAGCTTCCCCCCAAAATAATTCTCATGACTTTTGAATAAGAAGACCTAAGTTCAAATTCTGGTTCTGATGTTTATTTGCTGTGTGTCCCTGAGCAACTCAATTAACTTCTTTGGTTCTGGGTTTCCCAATATGTGAAATGAGGATATTGGCTTAGATAATCTCTAAAGGCTTTCCCAATTTTCATTCTGATGATCCTTTGTGATGATTCTATAGGATCATTCTTTATACTTTGACTTATATGAATTGTCTGAGTTCATCCAATGGAATTGAGAACATCATTTTACTGATATTTGTAACTAAGTTTATCAGAAAAGTCTCCTCTGAAATATGACACATTGTTCTATATTGTTCTGTAGGTAAAATCTTTCAGATGTAGACAGAATAGTTCTAGTTGTTGCCTAGGTTGCCCTGGGTTCTGAAACTTTGTTATTATGTGGAAACTTAGTAAATTGCATTGGTGGAACCTAGAAGTGGATTGTTATAATGTTTCCCCATTATATGAAATCTGCCTATATCAAAGGCAGATGGACTTCAACTCAGTAGAAGAAAAAAACTTCCTAAAAACTTAGACATTTTTTTTAACTCTCTGAGCTCCTTTTCAGAAATTGGTAAGATAGATTTGCCTTTTTCTTCTCTCACACTTTTTAGAGTTCTTTACTTGTGTCTCTTTTACATTTTTTTTTTCATGTAGAATCTTCATTTACATTCTCCTACAATGCTTCATTAAGGCTGGAGATGACCCTAACTTCTTAAAATCTTATGACAGACCTTTCACTGGAGGTATTTCTCAAGGTATCTTCAGTAGAAAACAGGGAAATATCAGTCATAATAGACATTTTCTGAGTGCCTGCTGTTTTTACTTTAGTTTTGTTTTTTTGCAGTACACTCTTCTAGATATGGGAGTAGGGTGGGAATGGGGATACAAAGAGCTGACATAGACCCAATTCTTTTTTTTCTTCTTTCTTTCTTTCTTTCTTTCTTTCTTTCTTTCTTTCTTTCTTTCTTTCTTTCTTTCTTTCTTCCTTCCTTCCTTCCTTCCTTCCTTTCTTCCTTCCTTCCTTCCTTCCTTCCTTCCTTCCTTCCTTCCTTCCTTCCTT
>JAJPUD010023155.1:0-20375 GCA_023553655.1 Myrmecobius fasciatus | reverse complement strand
TCTCTCTCTCTCTCTCTCTCTCTCTCTCTCTCTCTCTCTCTCTCTCTCTTTCTCCATCCTTTCCTTTTTAAAAGGGGAATAGAGGGCAAATACAGAGAAAAGAATAACAGGAAAGTGCAGAGGTAAATAAATAATTAACTATAATAACTGTAAACATGAGTAGGGAAAACTATAAAATAGAAGAGGATAGCAAAATGGAGTAAAGAACAGCATGTTGTTTATAAGAAACACACTTGAAACATCGAGTTCAAATACACATAGTTCAAATAAGGGTCTAGAGCAATATTTATTATGCTTCAGGTGAAGTTTAAAAGGCACAAATAGCTATCATGATATCTGATAAAGCAACAGTAAAAATGGGCCTGATTAAAAGAGATAAATAGGGAAACCACATTCACCTTAAAGACAACATAGATAATATCAAGAGCAAAGTATATATATACTGATTGTCTCAAAAAGTTTTAGTTCCGTTTCAGGTTTATTAAAGCTTATAAAATTTAAATGCTAACATTTTTGAGGGACATCCTCTACACACAAAATGAAAATGCATCTAAATATTTAAAGGAAAAGCTAATAAATTTACTGTGGAAACTACATAGTAAAACAATAATAGTTAGAATACTCATTGTACTTATTTCAAACCCATATAAAGTTTATCAAAAGAAAGAAAAGAAAGAAGTTAAGGACTTGAATTGAATTTTAGAAAAGTTAGGTATGATAGATAATTTGGTTATTACTGAATGGAAATAGAAAGAAGAATGAATAATTTTTTGTTATCAATAGCACCTTTACAAAAATGGATCACGCATTCAGGCATATAAGCTCCACAATGAATTAAAAGTAACATAAAAAGTGAATAAAATCTTATCCTATATGTTGTAAGTAAGTAACCTATTCTTTGGCATCATGCCACATAGGTTATCTATTATAGTAGTAATTGAACTATTTGACCTTATTGATCTTTTTTTGTGGCTTTGAGGTTTTTCCTGAAACCTAGAAAACACTCCTGGGGGCTCAGAAGAGGTCAATATAATCCTTATCCATCTTCTTTCAGTACAAGAACATTTTAAGGCCCCTTAAGACATGGATCATTTTGTTTTTGTCCTAGTGTGCTTAGTTACTGTTTCTAGCAAACTTGTGTGTGTGTGTGTGTGTGCACATGCATATATGCATGCAATATCCAATATCCAAAGACCCCCAAGTTCAGAAGACTGGTTCCTCTGAAAAATATGGAAATCTGTTAATAGTTATTTTTCAGAGCCCAGAAAGTTAAGTAGTTTTCATTAACATCTTTTTTATTAATAAATTATGTGTGGTATTTTTCAATAACTAATATTTTTTCCACACAGAGAACTGAACCCTAAAAAGACTTAGAAGCAATGGAATGATTGAAGATATTGGCCTTAGAGGCAGAAGTACCTGGGTTCCAGCCCCTCGTCTAACAGAGTAGTTGTGTGATCCTAGGCAAGTCTTTTAAAGTATTAGTACTCTAAGTAGCTCTCTAAGTTATAAAGAAAAGTGCTAGAGTGTTTCCTGAAACAGGAGTTTCCTTTCCAATTAAATTAAAGGCAACCCTAACCTTGTCCTGAATATGAAATTCTCTTTAAATATTAGATGTGAAAAAGCACCTAGATATTTTAGATATACAGGAACTCTTCCTAATGATGATCTGTCTCTCTGGATCCACTTCTGACTGCTTCTCCAATTATTCATGATTTTGATTCTCTGCATTCTTTTGGCTTTGGCAACCTGCATGAAATAATATAAGGAATATCAGATATAAAATCAAAAGACCAAAGTTCAAAAACTATTACTGCTATTTACAACCTATGTGGTCAAGTCATTTAGCTCACCTATACCTGAGTTTCTTTATTTGAGGGAAACAGACAAAACAATCATTAAACACATATTTATTAAACATTATTAAATAAACATCATTAAACAATTAAAGTTGCATCTAAAGCTAATACCTGAGATTTTATGAACCTGATGCACACTTAATTTCCTGACTTCAATTTGTTTATGACTTCACCCCAGATCCTAATCTTATAAGCTCATCCTAAAAGCAGACTTACTTCTGAGCCCCTCAATGGGGCCTTAAGTGGAACCCCAGGGGCCAAAATGAAGCCAGGAACCCAAACAACCTCTCCCCAATACCATCACCCCAAAACAGAGATGAGACTGGACATGGTAAAGGATCAAGAAGGAAATTCCCATTTTATACCAAACTAAACAAATGTGCCTTCAAATATGGACACTTACCAATTGTGTGGTCCCAGCAAGTTGCTTAACTCAGTTTCCTCAGTTTCTTCATCTGTAAAATGAGCTGGAGAAGGAAATGACAAACTGTTCCAGTATTTTTGCCAAGAAAATCCTAAATAGGATCACTGAGAATCAGATATTACTGAAAAAAAAACTAAACAACAAAAAAAGCACAAAAATATGAGAGATAAATGAATCAATAGGTATTTGTTAAACATCTATTTAGAAAGGCAATATACATAATGGAAAGAGCTCTGGAGTTAAAATCAGGGAAACTGAGTTCAAAATCCGCTTTGAATACTTACTGCATGTTGGCTCCTGGGTGAATTAAACACTGGGCCTGGAATCAGTAGAATCTGAGTTCAAATTCAACTTTAACTAATTAGATGTCTGACCCTGTGAAAGTCACTTAACCCCAGTGGGGGGAGTGGGGGGAGTCGAAGGAAGGAAGAAGGGGAAAAAAAGGTTCATATGACAAAGCAGAAGTGAGAGGGTATTCTAGGTAAGAATAAAATATTCATAGGAATATGAAAAATGTATTTGTAGCATGAACAAAGAGACCGATCTTACTAAAATGAAGACTAGTGGACTGTTAGGTCCAGAAAGCACCCAACTAAATTGATTGGGACTCAAATGTAGAAGGCTTTAAATGCCAGGCTAAGAAGTTTATATATTATCCTGTAGGCAATGGGGACCACTGCTGTTCCCTGCCTATAATGTTTCCACTCTGAGTAAACAATGAGCTGTTTCCCAAGGCAAACAAATTGGGTCTTTGATTCAACCCTAACATCCTTCCAGAAACACAGAGCTCATGTTATAATGGCCTCCTTGTTAACAAATGCATTCCTATAGAAGTCTCCCGATTGCTTTTTTCACCTTACCTTGCTTGGTCTAGTTTCCCAAATTCTATACCCCATCACCAAGAGCAAGGACTACAGATCACTTTTCTTGGAAAACTCCAAACTTTAGCTTTAGGGTAGAAAAAATGTATCTTATACCATTTCCCTTCCCTTCCTTCACTCCAAATTTTCCCCATAGAATAATCTTACCTAAGGATAAACTACACTGGCCCCATTTTTTTTCTGCTTCCCCTAAGAAAAAGCACCAGTCATAAATATTGTAGCCTTTCCATAGACTCTGGCTGACATTTTATGCAAAATTCATTTTAGAAAATAGCTTTAACTAATTTATAGCCAAAATGTAGGGGATTTTGCAAAGTGCAAGAATTGAAATACAACCAAACAAAGACCTCACCTTGTCAGACACCGTGTGTTCTTCTTCTGATGGGTGGTGCTTTAGAGATGTATTGTTCCCAAATTGAAAACAGAGCAAGACCTCAAAGTTCTTGAGGATGGGATTTTATGGGCATTTTTATGAAAGAAAGAAAGGAAAATATATACTGCAAAATAAACTGTAGAAAGAAGTGGTATAGATGTTCTGGGATGGTAGATTTGATCTCAAAATCCACTGCCTACGTGACTCTGGGTACATCATTTTAATATCTAACAATCAGAGCAGGTGTTATTTATCCTCTGTTTGAAATACACTTAAGGTTTCTGTGGATTTAGGTGGGGGAAAATTACATCTTTATTTTCACTAGCCTCTAAAATACAGAATTTCCTTTGATTATGATCATTGGCGGTAAAACATTGTTCTGAGAAGAAGTCCATGAATTTCCCCAGACTTCCAGAGAATTCCATCACTCAAAAAATGGTTAAAAAAAACTTAGGTGAGGGTATCTCTTCCTAAAGGATTCCATTATAAGGGAAGCTTACAACATTTCAACTAACATTAGTGGATCCTCCTGCTATTATTAGATTATGAGCTCCTTGAGAACAGAAACTGTTTCTTGGGTTGCTGTTGATGTTTTGATTTGGTTTGGTTGGTTGGGTTTGGGTGAGGGTTGTTTTGGGTTTTTTAGGTAGAGTGGGGAAGGTGTTTTTTCTGTCTACTCCTAGTACTTATCTGTGCTGTTTCTCTTCAGAGGAAGGACTGCCAATGTCATTAATAACCTCTAAATTCAATACCCTGGTACATTTTTCCAGATGCCCCATCCTAGTTATTACTCTCCTCTAAGAACCCAGTCATTGGAAATGGGAGTAAGGAAAAAAATGTAGCAACAACCTGGAAGCAGCTAAGAAATTTAATCCCAGTTCTGACATTACAACTAGATCATTTACAAGGAGACTGTTGGCAAATCATTTAATCTCTCTATCCCTAATTCTTGATATGTGAAATGGGAATTACATTTCCAATCTTACTCACTTTCAGGATGTGAAAAACAAAAAAGTCAAATACAAAAAGTAATAAAGTTTGGAACACATTAAAAAATATATTAATTCTTTCTATTAAAGTCTGTGCTATGATAGGGTAAACTTTAAATTTAATAGATAGCAATCGGAGTTGTAATTGGGAAATATTCTTTTACATCATTATTGTCTTAAAAATAAAAATAACATTTTTAAAAGAGTTTTAAGGATTAAAAGAGACTCAGGATATTCACAAATGATTAATTGCAAATATGTTCTGATTTGACTTTAAATATTTAACCATTTTTAAAAGCCCTACAATACCTGCTGTATTCAGAAACCATTACATTTCTCTATTAGAAAAACAATCAAGCAAATTTAAATAAATCACCTTAATGTATTTTGCAGGAATGGCCTCAATGCTTTTAATCTATTCCTTATTTACCATTGGGCTTAATTTATGCCTGCCCAGTATGTTTATTTAATAAAATCAAAGCTTGATGCTTATATTTTGGGGGGCAATGAGGAGCATCTAAATAGCTATAAGCTGGAAAAGAGAAGATGGCCTTGACAGGAAGTCTATCATTAAAGCATCTCAGCTCATTGCTAGGGTTTGCTAGTCACTGCCTTTTGGAGATGTCCAAGAGACATCCTGAGGTTAAGGAACATATCCAAGGTCAAAGAGATAGTAAGTATCAGCAGTGGGATTTAAAAACCCAGGTTTTTGGACTCTCAAGACAATAGTTTTCCTTTATGTTGCACTACCTTCTATTCATGTTTATTTCTAGAGTGGCAGCCAACACAACCACCAGGACCTGTGGAAATATGTCTGTTTGTTTTTCATCTTTATTTGCTTCCCCACACACACCTTTTTTTCCTCTTCTCCATCTTTTCTCCTTCTAATTTTGAAACAGGGTTATTACAGATGAAAAAGCTTTTTAAAATAATAATAAAAAGTCATATGTAGAATATGTGAAGACTACATTTCCTGCCAAAAATGGAAATATTGCTTGTTGAAATAACCACATAGCATCCTATATATTAAAGCACCGAAGCATAGAATTCTCCCCACTAGTATGCCAATCAAATAACTCCTATCCAAGAAGACTAGCCTGTTAAATTCACAGGCGTCACCTAGTGGGCAACATAAAGAGAAAAGTGGAATGACATCTGAGGAGGGCTGCTAGGGAGAGCACACAGATGCAAATAATTTCACTTTGCAAAAAATTCAGAGGGTCAAAGAGCCTTGAGGCTAATCTTCTAGCCTTTTTAAGAAACTTCAATACATTCCAAAAAGAAAAATTAGAAATTTCAATCAAACCCAGTTCAAAAATCTCTAATCTCATCTGGAGAGGGAAGATGAGAAAGATATCTTTAACCTAGGAGAATTTTCCCAGTTCAAGTATTTCAATTATCATTTTTTTTCTTTAATGCAGAAGAAAAATAAATAGCTCATCTTCAAGCCTTCCCAGCTTTTTTCCTAAATGATGCAATTCTCAAGTGCCAGTTTTATAACAGGGTCTTGCCTGTATGAAGATGGCCAGATGATGCTCATTTTCTGTGCTAAACCTTTTGGAATGTTGTGACCCCCTCAGGGCACTATGATATGGGTATTAAAACGGATATAGTTTTGAATCCTTTGCCCTGGTGACCTCTAAAATCTAAATCTCCACCTTCAACTTTCCCATTTGGTTCAAATGTCTTGCTCCAGCTGCCTCTCAGACATCTCTTTCTGGATGACTCATTGTAAACTGGATTGTACAGTATCCCTTTTACCTCAGAGGAAAACCATAGCATTCACTTTTGGAGAATAAAGAGTTTTTTTTTTTCACAGAGCAATCATTGGGTCTTAATTTATATATGTGTGTATACATATATATAGTATATTATATCATATTTCCTTTATATATAATTCATATAATCATTATATAGTATTATAGTACTCATTCTTGGGGAATAAAAGGATTTTTTTTCTCTGAGCAATCATTAAGTCTTAATTTACATGTATATTTGTATATGTATATATGCATACATACATTTATGTATGTTTGTGTTGTATGTTATATTATAATTATTTTGTTATTATATTCATTATTGTATATATTACAATATAATTTATATAATTATATTTTATAATTATATCATTCATCCTTGGGGAATAAAAGAATTTTTTTCGCAAAGAAATCACTGGGTCTTAATTTATATGTATATTAGATATAATATAATTATATATATATATATATTACATTGTGCTGTGTGTACATACATGTGAGTCTATACATGTATGTCTATATACATGCACATATATGCATGCATACATGCATATGTTGTATTGCATAACATATGCTGTTTTCTCAAAGACACTATAGCAGGGAATGAAAGAATTAAAAAATGAGGAGATCAAGTGACCAGGTGCTCACAGATCACTTGAAGATGTTGCACAAACTCTTCCACCTCCTCCCCAAAGAATGTGGTTTAATAGAGACTTATACTGCATAGATTCAGTTAGCTAAGGATACCGATTTCGGGATGAAAGGAACCTTAGCAGTCATCTAGTCTGACTTATTCTTATACAGATGGGCATTAGAGGCAAATGATTTACCCATGGTCATAAAGAATAGCACAGCTCAGATTCAAATCCAAATCCTGTGATTTTCACTAAACAATGTCCTAGTAAATATTTATCAAGCAACTCTGCCAAAAAATGTACATAAGACACATTTTTAAGTTTCATTTGTTTTATTAACACTTGCCATCACATTTTTTGAATCTGTCTTATTTCCATTTATATAACCACTGTGATTCTAATCTTCATAGTCTCTTACCAGGATTATTGTAATACCCTCCTTATTTTTAACCTCCCATATCTTTTCTCCACAAAACTTCCAAATTGATATTTCTAATCATATTACTCTCTTGTTCATGAAGCTTTTGTTTTCTTATTACCTCCAGAATAAAATACAAACTCAGTGGTCCATCATTTACAGCTTTTCACAACCTCATGCTTCAGAGTTTTTCAATCTTCCTATACTTATCTTCTTAAAAGTCCCATCCACTTAATTCATTCCAGCATCATTATTAGATGCAACTATAAAAGATGTTTAGCTGGAAGACAGCAAATATGCAAAAAAAATGAAACAATTCTATCAGCATGTGGAACCTTTTTGTTATTGAAGATTAGTAGAACAATAATATTTTAACTCTATTATCTTAGTTCATAGTATATTATAAGAAGAAAAAATAGAAAATGGACACAAAAAGAGTAGCTGGATTAGAGAAAGCATATATAGATGGAATCCATCCTGGAAGTTCACAATTCACAATTTTCAATATATCTAAAAGAGGAAAAAATACCAAACAAGTGGGGAAAATTACCAACAATATTGTTATCCATAAAATGGATGTGCATGAATACAGCAACAAAACACTCTTTCCAGAAATAAGAGGAATTTTTGGAGAGACTGTAATTGCTAATGGTTGGGACATACCAATATAATAGAAATTCTAACACCAAATTAATTTACAAAATTAATGCTATACCAATCAGACTACAAAAAGATCAATTTATATGTCTAGATAAAATAATTATAAAATTCATGTATTGAAATTCAAGACTAATCTCAAAGCAAATAAGAGGAGAGAAAAAATTATGGTTGGCATAGTCTTACTAGATCTCAAACCATAATACATAATATTAATCATCAATATATTTGATACCAATTTTAAAATAGAAATATGTAACAGGCTAGATAATTCAATAACAACTATTGGGGAAACTGGAAATAAGTCTGACAGAAAATAGAATTAGTATAATTTTAGACAAGACAACACAAGAAGCTCCAAATGGATGTATGACCAAAACATTTTTAATAGAGGAAAATGAAAGAAAGTGTCTTTAATAATTCTTCCTCTTTTGGTAGAGGGAAGATTCAATCCCAAATTGTAGATAGGTATGATCATAAAAGACAAAGTTAACAACTTAAGTTATGTAATTTATAAATCACGCAAAATGTAAAAATTTTTCAATAAAGACAATGCAACTAAAATAAGAAAAACTATCAACTGGGGGAAATACTCACCACAAATATCTCAAATAAAATTCTAATATCAAAGGAAAGCAGGGAATTGATGCAATTCATATAAAGAATAAAACAAAGAAAATATATGTGTTTTGTCAGAGGATATGAAAACTTAAAAATAAACTGCAGCAAATAGTCACATGGAAAAAATCTCCAAATTATTAAGAATAAAAGAAATGCAAATTAAAACAACCCTGAGGTTTTATCTCATACCCACCAAGTTGGCAGATGATGAAAAATACATATAGTCAAAGTTGGAAGGATTGTGGAAAGACAAGCATATTAATGTACTGCTGGGACAAAAAAAAAATGTTCCAACCACTCTGGAAGATCATTTGGAATTATACAAGACAATCAGCTAACTTTTTTCCTACCTTCTGACCCAGTGATCCTACTTTTCCATATAATATTGCTCCTTTGACAAGAAAATCAAAAAGAAACTATGACCAAGTAGGAATAAATCCAGGAATGCAGGACTTGGTCAATATTAGGAAAACCATTAGCATAATTGACTATATCAAAAACTAAACTAACAGAAATCATATGATCATCTCAATAGATGCAGAAAAAGCATTTGACAAAATCCAACATCCATTCCTATTAAAAATACTAGAGAGCATACAAATAAATGGAGTTTTCCTTAAAATGATCAGTAGCATCTGTTTAAAACCATCAGCAAGCATCATATGTAATGGATAAACTACAAGCATTCCCAAGAAGTAACAAGGTTGCCTACTATCACCTTTACTATTCAATATTGAGTTAAAATATTAGCTTTAGCAATAAGAGAAGAAAAGGAAATTAAAGGAATTAAAGTAGGTAATGAGGAAATAAAATTAACACTGCAGATTATATGATGCAGATTAGAGAATCCTAGAGAATTAGCTAAAAAACTACTAGAAACAATTAACAACTTTGGCAAAGTTGCAGGATAGAAAATAAATCTACATAAATCATCTACATTTCTATAAGTTACCAACAAAGTCCAGCAGCAAGAGATACAAAAAAAATTCCATTTTAAATACCTGTAAAAAATATAAAATATTTGGGTGCCTACCTGCCAAAAAATAGCCAGGAACTATATGAACACAATTACAAAACAATTTCTACACAATAAAATTAGATCAAAACAATTTGAAAAATATCAAGTGCTCATGGGTAAGCTGAGCTAATTAATACAATAAAAATGACAATTTTACCCAAATTAATCTGCTTATTCAGTGCCATACCAATCAAACTGCCAAGAAATTACTTTACAGAATTAGAAAAAAAATAATAATAAAATTCATCTGGAAAAACAAAAGATCAAGAATTTCAAAGTAATTAATGAAAAAAATGCAAATGAAAGTGGCCTAGCTGTCTAAACTATAGACCTAAAATTATATTATAAAGCAGCAGTCATCAAAACCATTTGGTACTGGATAAAACAGTTGATCAGTGGAATAGATTAGGTTCACAAGACACAATAGTCAATGATTATAGTAATGCAGTGATTGATAAACCCAAAGTCTCCCAGCTTCTGGGATAAGAACTATTTGACAAAAATTGCTGGGAAAATTGGAAAACAGTATGACAGAAACTAGGAATTGACCCACACCTAACACCACATGCTAAGCTAAGGTCAAAATGGGTTCATGATTTAGACATAAAGGATGATACTATAAGTAAATTAGGATAATTTGATGGAATAGTTTACCTCTCAGATCTATGGGGAAAGAAATGGCCAAAGAAGAACTAGAAAACATTATGAAATGAAAAAAAAATTAATTTTGATCATATTAAATTAAAAAGGTCCCCAGCTTTTGGGATAAGTACTCACTATTCAACAAAACTGCTGGGAAAATTGGACACTAGTGTGGAAGAAATTAGGGCTTGACCCACAACTAACACCATATACCAAGATAAGATCTAAATGGGTTCGTGATCTAGATATAAAGAGTGATATTGTAAGCAAATTAGAGGAACGTAATATAGTTTACCTCTCAGACCTGTGGAGATGGAATAAATTTACGTCCAAAGAAGATCTGGAACTCCTAATTGAACACCAGATAGATAATTTTGATTATATTAAGTTAAAAACTTTCTGTACAAATAAAACGAATGCAGACAAGATAAGGAGGGAAGCATCAAATTGGGAAATCATCTTTACATTTAATGGTTCTGATAAAGGCCTCATTTCTAAAATGTATAGAGAATTGTCTCATATATAAGAATTCAAGCCACTCTTCAATAGATAAGTGGTCAAGGGATATGAACAGACAATTTTCAGATGATGAAATTAAAACCATCTCTAGTCATATGAAAAGTTGCTCCAAATAACTACTGATCAGAGAAATGCAAATTAAGACAACTCTGAGGTACCACTACACACCTGTCAGATTGGCTAAAATGATAGGAAAAGATAATGACGAATATTGGAGGGGACATGAGAAAGCTGAGACACTAATACATTGTTGGTGGAACTGTGAACGGATCCAACCATTCTGGAGAGCAATTTGGAGCTATGCTCAAAAAGTTATCAAACTGTGCATACCTTTTGACCCAGCAGTGTTTCTATTGGGCCTATATCCCAAAGAAATCTTAGAGGAGGGAAAGGGACCCACATGTGCAAGAATGTTTGTGGCAACTCTTTCTGTAGTGACTAGAGACTGGAAACTGAATGGATGCCCATCAATTGGAGAATGGCTGAACAAATTATGGTATCTGAATGTTATGGAATATTATTGCTCTGTAAGAAACGACCAGCAAGACGATTTCAGAGAGGCCTGGAGAGACTTGCATGAACTGATGCTGAGTGAAACAAGCAGAACCAGGAGATTATTATACATGGCAACAACAATATTACATGATGATCAATTCTGATGGACATGGCTCTCTGCAACAAAGAATTGTCTCAAACCAGTTCCATTTGTTCACTGAAGAAAACCATATACACTCAGAGAGAGGGATATGAAATATGGACCACAACATAACATTTTCATGCTCTCTATTGAGGTTTGCTTGCATTGTGTTTCTTTTCTCTGATTTTCTTTTTTTTTCTTGTAGATAGGACTTTTCTTGCACAACTTGTCAAGTATTTCAACATTATTAACATATAGTAGACTTCCTGCCATCTAGGGAAGGGGAGGGAACTGGGGGTAAAATTTGTAATGGAAAGCTTTGTAAAGATCAATGCTGGGGAACTACCCATACATATGTCATACAAATAAAAAAGCTTTAATAAAATAAAATTAAAAAGGTTTTGTACAAACAAAACCAATGCAGCCAAGATTAGAAGGGAAGCAGAAAATTGAAGGAAACATTTTAGATCCAAGGGTTCTGATAAAAGCCTCATTTCTAAGATATATAGAAAATTGACTCAAATTTATAAAAATACATACTATTCTCCAACTAATAAATATTTGTTCAAAGGATATGAACAATTTTCAGATGAAATTAAGTCCATTTTTTGTCATATGAAAAAGTGCTCTAAATCACTATTGATCAGGGAAATGCAAATTAAGACAACTCTGAAGTACAACTACATACCTTTCAAATTGGCTAAGATGACAGGAAAAGATAATGATGAATGTTGGAAGGAATGTAGGAAAACTGGGATACTAATAAATTGTTGGTGGAACTGTGAATTGATCCAACCATTATGGAGAGCAATTTGGAACTATGCCCAAAGGGCCATCAGACTGTACATACCCTTTGATCCAGCAGCATCTCTAGTGGGCCTATATTCCAAAGAGATCATAAAGAAGGGGAAGGGATCCACATGTGTAAAAATGTTTGTACCAGCTCTTTTTGTAGTGGCAAGGAACTGGAAGTTGAGTGGATGCCCATCAATTGGAGAATGGCTGAATAAGTATATGAATGTTATGGAATATTATTGTTCTATAAGAAATGATTAACAAGATGATTTCAGAAAGGCCTGGAGAGGCTTGCATGAACTGATGCTGAGTGAAGTGAATAGAACCAAGAGAACATTGTACAGAGCAACAACAAGATTATGTGATGATCAATTCTGATGGATGTGGCTCTTTTCAATAATGAGTTGATTCAGACCAGGTCCAATAGACTTGTAATGGAATGAGACATCTGTGTCCAGAAAGAGGATTATGGGAACTGAATGTGGATCACAACATTGTATTTTTATCTCTTTTGTTGTTCTTTGCTTGCTTTTTCTCATTTTTTTTTCTGGTTTGATCTGATTTTTCTTGTGCCGCATGATAAACGTGGAAATATGTATAGAAGAATTGCCCATGTTTAGCATATATTTCTTGCTGTCCAGGAAATGGAAAAAATTTGGAACACAGAGTTTTTTGGGATGAATGTTGAAGACTATCTTTACATATATTTTGAAAATAAAAAATTATTTTTTAAAAAATCAAAAATAGAGATGTCTCCATACATATCAAAATATTTATAGAATAATTTCTATGAAAGCAAAAATCTATAAATAAAGTACATTATGGGTGCCTATCACTTAGGGAGCAGTTGAACAAATGTTGGTGTATAAATGTAAAGAAATAATACCACTCTAGCAGAAATAATGAATATGAGGAATTCAGAGAAACTTAGAAACATTTATAAACTCAACAGAAATAAGAGAACAATATATATAATGGCCAAATAAGTAAAGAAAATAACACTAAAAGACATAATTCAGTTTAATGTTCATTCCAATCTCAGTTCCAGAGGACTAAAAATGAAACATATTTCCCTTCTTATTCCAGAATAATGAGATTATAAGTACAGAATTCTGTGTATTTCATCTGGCATGATTGATTTTTGTCTTGTATGACTATTTCTCTTTGTTTTAAGGAAGATCTTGTTCAATGGGGAGAGGAATTGCAAAGAAAAATTAATAAAATTAAAAGATATCAATGAAATATTTAAATATAATTTTTAAAATTATTCTCAATTTTAAAGATGTCAAATTACTAATACACATACCAATGCATTATGTATCATTTTATTCATATGAATATAATTTATTGTTAGGGGGCAGTCAATAGAATTAACCTATTAGTGAGCATTCACTCAATCTATTAGTGAATATATCTTGCATGTGTACTGCATATGGTTGATGAACTAGGTTCAGAATTGTGTAGAAAACAGATGGAATTAGATTGCTTTTGAGAACTTGTAGAGTTTTCAATCATTTAAAATTTCTTCTTGACACATACACACATCAAAAATATTTTAATTCTAATATTTTCTGGTAATGCTACTTGATTTTAATTATGAAGTAAGACTATCTCTGAAAATGCAAAATTACAAATGATTAACAACAATTTCTTATACAATATTATTTCTTGTTCTTCTTTGCATATGGGGTATCCCAAAAGCCTTAAAGTAGTTTTAAGTTTTCACTACATCTGAAGTTGGTTTATTGCTAATTGTGTGTTGCCCTTCATACTTGAAGAGGACCAAAATGACTTCACTATGTCGGAATCAATGCATAATGTGTCTAACTATGGCTGATCATCAGATCAATGCAAGCTCAGAAAACCAGGGAAAAAAATAGTCCTATGAACATTTGGAAATAAATAAATAGATGAATAATATTAAAAGTATTGATATTACAAACATAAAAAAAATCTCATGGGTTAATTACTCCAAATCTTTAAATTGTGGTGTAGTTTATTTTTAATTTAAATTCAATTGCTATCTTGTACATCACTAATTGAATTTTGAACAGTAAAAATTTTTAATCAGTGGCAATTTTAATCAGCAATTAAAAGAACCATATTTGAGATTCCAGCATTAAGGTCATCCAAACAATGAAACTTTTATATGTACATCAAATGTGTACATCAGTTTTTATATGACCTTACAAGAAAAAAAATCTATAATGGAGATAGAGTAGGGGACGAAAAATCTTTCCTCAACCAAACCACAAATCTAAGAAAGTATCATCCAGAAACTACTTCACATGCAAAGCATAATTAATTAAAATTAAAATTTTAACTATAACATTCAAAATTCACAAAATGAAAAGTGTTAGAAAATTTAATAATTAAATTTTCAAATGATGTTTTTGTAAGCTTGTAGCATTTATATTTCTGAAGTTACTAAAGCTCAAAATTTTACTTAGTCTTTTGGGATACTGAATTGAATTTTATGTTTGTCCATGATTGTCAAGTTCATAATAAAATAATTTTAAATTCTTTGTCATACAGCATAGCTCTCTGGGAGGGGAAAAAGAGACACAAGAAAGAAATCTAGGTAATATTTTAAAAACCAATAACTTTTTTTCCCCAAAAGAAAATGGAGAATGATGGAATACAGATTGGGACCCACTTGAACTCTCCCAAAATTCCCCTGCAAACAACTTTAAAATAATGCCTTAAATAAAATTTTGGAGCAGCAGAGTCAAAAAGAGGGTCAGAGGAAGACATTTATACAGCTTACGACAATTTAGGAAGTTTGGAAGTTTGTAAAAGATCAGGAGAGGTCTGTAATACTAGAATGGTTGGAGGACAGAGAATGGCAAAAGCAGCAGAGATAAGCCATAGGGGTAAAAATGTCTTTGGAAGCTCGCAGCCCAAAGATAACAAAGGGGTCATATGACTGTTCAGAAAGAGGTTATGGGGATCCTTTGCTGGCATTTGGTGCAGCTGGAGCTGACTGGCGACTTTTGGGTTACATTTCCAGGGCAGAGAAGAATGATTGTGATCAGTCATAAGGGAGAAGGACCCTGGTCACAGTTCCAAGGAAAAGAGAGCATCAGTACTTACAGGAGAATCAGAGACCCTCCTGGGTAAAGATCAAAGTACACACCATAAGAACAATGACCATGCCTCTCACAGGATCACATTACCTTGTAAGCACCAAAAACTTGCTGACCCCCAGAACTAGCTCTGAAAACAGCAGCACAAAAAAGCCTGAAGCATTGCACAGCATGTTATTGCCCCCAGGTGAACAAATTCCAATGTTAATAGAAAATCCAAAATAGGGGCAGCTAGGTGGCGCAGTGGATACAGCACCATCCCTGAAGTCAGGAGGACCTGAGTTCAAATCTAGTCTCAGACACTTAACATTCCCTAGCTGTGTGACCCTGGGCAAGTCACTTAACCTTAATTGCCTCAGCAAAAAGAAAAAAAAATCCAAAATAAAGATTTAGTCCAGGAAAATAAGTAAACAATGACAATGACAACAACAAAGAAATTGGTCATATTTACTTTACTGTGTCAAAAAACAACTTTAAAAAACTTAAAGAAAAACTTAGAAGAACAATGTGAAAATACCTACAAGCAAAGTCTCATAGAAAAATACTTATTGGACCCAAGGACAGCAAAAATTCATGGAAGAATTTAAGAAACTCCTTACTACCTCTTAGTAGTAGAGGGGAAATTGGGGAAATAAATGGAGTGATGCAAGAAAATTAGGAAAAGAAAATTAAACATTTTGGTACAAGAGGCACAAAAAAAACATAAAAAGACAGAATTGGTCTAATGTTAAAAAAGGCACAAAAATTATCACTGAAGAAAAGGATTGTTTTAAAATTAAAATAATCCAAATGGAAAAGGAGGTACAAAATTCACTAAAGAAAAGAATTGTCCAATGGGGGAAAAAAGGTATAAAAAAATCCCTTAAGAAAATAATTCCTGGGGAACCTAGGTGACACAGTGGATAGAGCACCAGCCCTGAAGTCAGGAAGACATGAGTTCAAATCTGGCTTCAGACATTTATCACTTCCTAGTTGTGTAACCCTGGGAGAGTCACAACTCCAATTGCCTCAGCAAAAAAGCAAAAAAAGAAAAACAAAATAATTCCTGACTATGCCCAAAGGGCTATCAAGCTGTGCATACCCTTTGATCCAGCAGTCTCACTGCTGGATCTGTATCCTAAAGAGATTATAAAATAAGGGAAAGCATCAACCTATGCAAAAATTGTTTGTAGCAGCTCTTTTTGTAGTGGCAAGGAACTGGAAATTTAGTTGATGTCCTTTAATTGGGGAATGGCTAAATAAGTTATGGTATATGGACATAATGGAATATTACTGTTATATAAGAAATGATGAGCAAGCTGATTTCAGAAAAGCCTGGAAAAATTTGCAAGAACTGATGCTGAGTGAAGTGAATATTGTACACATTAATAACAAGGTGATGTGCAAAGCAACTGTGATCAACTTGGCTCTCAACAGTGAGGTGATTCAAGGCAATTTCAACAGACTTGTGATGCAAAGTGTCATTCACATCCAGAAAAAGAACTGAATATAAATCAAAACATAGTATTTTCCCCTTTTGTTTATTTGTCGTGGCTTTTTTCCCCTTTTAGTCTGATTTTTCTTGCACAACATGAGAAATAAAAAGAATTGTATATCTTTACATCAAATCATTTGCTGTTTTGGGGAGGAGGGAGGTAAGGAAGGGAGGGAGAAAAATTTGAAACATAAATTCTTACAGAAAATAATTCCTGAAAAATTAGATTTGGGCACCTGGAAGCTAATGATTCCATAAAACTTTAAGAAACAAAGCAAAGTCAAAGGAATGAAAAATTAGAAAACAATGTAAATTTTTTTTTAAAACAACTGACCTGAAAAAAATAGATCAAGGACAGATAATTTGAGAAGTATTGGACTACCTGAAAGCCATAATCAAAATAAGAGACATCATATTTCAATAAATTATAAAGGAAAATTTCCTTCAATATCTTAGAACCAGATGGTAAAATAGAAATTGAAATAACACACTGTTCACATCCTGAAAAAGATCCCAAAAGGAAAATTGCCAGGAAAAGTACAGCCAAATTCTAGAGTTCCCAAGTCAAGGAGAAAATAATATAAACAGACAGAAAGAAACAATTCAAATATAGAGCCCAAGTCAGAATCACACAAGATTTAGCAGCTTCCACATTAAAAGAGCAGAGGGCTTGGAATATGATATTCCAAAAGGAAAAAGAGCTATAATTACAATCAAGAACAGCCTACCCAACAAAACTTAAGTATAATTTTTCCTGGGGAATATGCATATTTAATAAAATAGAGGACTTCTAAGTTTTCCTGATGAAGATCAGAGCTGAAAAGAAAATTTGACACATGAAAAGACTTAAGAGAAGCTTTAAAAAGGTAAACATTAAAGATCAATCATAAGGGACTCAATAAGCTGTGTTGCTATATGGAAAGAAGATACATGTAATTCCTAAGAACTTTATCATTATTGGGGCAATCAGAAAGGATTCACATAAACAGAGAGCATGGGTATTATTCATAAGTCAATTCAGAGGGTCATTTATATTGGGATGGTCTCAAAAAATTCAAGGATAGAGCTGTACTGGGAGAATGGGGAAGAGAGAGATAGAATAGGGAAAGAGCTTTTATAGTAAAATGTAGAGGGATAGCAAATGCTTGAACCTCACTTTAATTAGAATTAGTTCAAAGAGAGAATATGTATATATGTGTGTGTGTATATATATATATATATATGTATGTATGTATATATATATGTATATGTATACAATACACTCATTTGGGTACAAAAATCAATCTTATCCAACAAGGAAGTAGGAAGGGAAGGACATATGACAGGAGACAATAAAAGGTAGGACAGATTAAAGGAATAAGGAGTCAAAAGCAAAACAGACTTTTGAGGAGGAATAGGTGACAGAGGGAGGGAGCAAGGTATGAGGGGGAGAGAGAGAGAGAGAGAGAGAAAGAGAGAGAGAGAGAGAGAGAGAGAGAGAGAGAGAGAGGAGAGAAGAAAATATGTTGGAGTAATCATAACTGTGAATGTGAATGGCATGAACTCACCCATAAAATAGAAACAGGTAACAAAATTGATTAGAAAACAGAAAGCAACAATATGATGTGTACAAGAGACGCATTTGAAACAGGACACTTACAGAGTTAAAAAATGGTGAGCTGGAACAAAATATATTTCAGATGAAGAAAAAAAAACAAGGAGAGCAATCATAATCTCAAACAAAGCAAAAGAAAAAGTAAAGCTAATTTAAAAAATATTCAGAGAAACAACATTTTGATAAAAATGTATCATAAATAATGAAGTAATATCAAAAATTTTATAACAAGTTTCTTTGATAAAGGCATCATTTCTCAAATATATAGGGAATCGAATCACATTTGATAAAAAAAAAAATAAAATAAGAGCCATTCCCAAATTGATAAATGGTTAAATAATATGAATAAGCAGTTTTCAGAAGAAATCAAAATTATCTATAAGTATATAAAAATGTTCTAAATCACTATTTATTAGACATTATTATTTTTTTTTTTTGCTGAGGCAATTGGGGTTAAGTGACTTGCCCAGGGTCACACACAGCTAGTAAGTATTAAGTGTCTGAGACCAGATTTGAACTCAGGACCTCCTGACTTCAGGGCTGGTGCTCTATCTACTACTCCACCTAGTTGCCCCATCACTATTTATTAGAGAAAGGCAAACTAAAATAACCCTAAGGTACTACCTCACATGAATCAGAAACGTCAAATGCTGTAGATCAGTAAAAATAGGTACATTAATGAATTGTTGGAGAAGTCATGAACTGATCCAGTGATTCTAGCGAATAATCTAGAACTCATAAATATGTGCCTCAAAATTCCTTTTATTAAGTGTTTACTTAGTATTAAGTGCCAGGCACTATGTTAAGGAACAGTAGAACAAATACAAGCAAATAAAAGTCCCTGCTCTCAAGGAATTTATCTTCTAATGAAAGAAGACAATTTATAAAAGGAAACTGAAAGATTAGAGGAAGGGGACCCTATGGAGGTATAAATATGGGAAAGATAATGAGATAGAGGTACATAGTTCATTCTAATAGAAGGAGTTCCAGGTCCTTTACCTAACTTTTCAGCCACCAGCTCTCTTCCATTTTTTTGTCTTCCTTCATTAAAATGTCAGCTCTTTGAAACTGCATTCTTTGCTTATATTTCTAACAGTTAGCACAGTTCCTGTCACATAGTAAGGATTTAACAAAAGCTTATCTATTAAGATTTCTATTTTGTAGATAAAAGAATTGGTCCCTAGAGAGGACCAAAGTCAGGAAGCTAATAAGTGGCAGAGCCTGGGCTCTAAACTATATCTTCTTATCCCAGGAGTGCTTTTCTTATTCTCCCCCATTATTCTATATTGTAGTTGATTGTATGTAGTAGGCTCCATGGAACAGTATCCAAGAAAGGCTGGCACTGAGAAGAAATAATAGAGAAATTTCACAAACACCAGGACCTGGTTAGAAGAGAAATTTCAACTTGGTCCTCCAAAAACATAATAGTGGTGGTGAAAAGTTTACCTACTGGAGAACTAGGCTAGGAAAACCTTTAAGAAAGGAAAAAGGACACTTTTGCTAATTGAATGCCCTTGCATTTAATCCATAGGACAATCTACTCAGGTGAGTTTTCATATTTTTAATAAGTTGACAATTCAGTATCAAGACATGCTTAATGAGCCATAGAGATATATGACCCTGCCTTAGATCTAACAACACATTTTTTTTTTGTCTTTCCACCTATATTTGACTCAATCTCTTTCAATGTGGTTATTCTGAAGTTAGAACTATACCTGCCAATAACTCATTTGGGATTTCTAAAGTGAATTGCCTGGTTCTAAAGACTAGATAGCTAAAGAAAGCTAGGCTTTTTTCTCCTTCTCCCATTCCCTCTCCATCTGTCTTCCTATCTGTCTCTCCATCTTTATCTCCATTTCTCTCTGTCTCTGTCTTTGTCTTTGTTTTTCCCTCTCCTGTTTCCCTTTTCTTTTTCTCTCCCTCTCCCCTTCCTCCTTTTCCCTCATTTTTCTTCCTCTCCCTTTCCCCTTCCCTCTCCTCTTCCTTCTTTCTCCTT
>JAJPUD010023153.1:0-20376 GCA_023553655.1 Myrmecobius fasciatus | reverse complement strand
TCTCTTCTCTTCTCTTCTCTTCTCTTCTCTTCTCTTCTCTTCTCTTCCTCCTCTCTTCCTCCTCTCTTCCTCTTCTCTTCTCCTCTTTTCCTTCTCTTCTCCTTCTCTTCCTCTTCTCCTTTTCTTCCTCTTCTCTTCTCTTCCTCTTCTCTTCCTCTTCTCTTCTCCTCTTTTCCTTCTCTTCTCCTTCTCTTCCTCTTCTCCTTCTCTTCCTCTTCTCTTCTCTTCCTCTTCTCTTCCTCTTCTTTCCTTCTCTCCCCTCCTTTCTCTTTCCCCTCCCTCCCATGAGACCAAGAAATCTATAGATGCAGAGAATACATATTACCATCTGTGTTCACTCTGGGGAATTGTAGGTGCCCATAAATTTAATCCATAAGCCATGTACTTAGGGTTAGCAGGAAGTGAAGATATAAAGTCCTACCCTGGATGGGGATTTATCTGCCCTAGGTGGAGGCGTAAGAGAGGATGCCTTTCCAATGATAATGCACACTGTATGTGAACAGAGACGGGGTGCGGAAGGAGCTGGTTTGTGGGGTTGGATGCTTTGCAAGGTTGGACATAGAGTAGTGGGTTAGGGTCGGAGGGAAATGTGGTGAGGTCAGAGGGCCTCTATGTAGAAGCACCTTAGCCCAGGCCTTACTGGAGGATGAGTTTCAGAGAACTCTGGAGCCGCCGCAGCTGGCTTGGATTTAATGGGCTCCCCCAGGCCTTAGCTTCCGAGGAAGCTGGGTTGCATTAATGGGATGCATTACCCCACCCTCAAGCCCCAAACCCAGAGCTGATCATCCTGGCCTACAGGACTGGTATATGATGATCAGACCTCTGCTCTTGTGCTTCCTTTGGGAGCCCTTGGGACAGGTCACAGTTGAGCATGCTAGATGTGCATACGTGAAGCAGCCTGGCTAGTGCTCGGACCAGAGATAAGGGTCAGTAGCTATCTGGAGAGGTCTTCAGGAGCCACCCTGCCTCGGCACTGCCCAGCCCAGCCATGGTGGGCACCTTCTGGGGGTGAGTCTACTTCCTCTCTCTTACTCCAACTAAAAATTCTTGTGGTCCCCAGCCCAGCCCCAGGAAAAAGCTGGGATCCATGATTTTTCCCTCCAGACTTTGAGCATACCAACCCTCATAAACAAACATATGCATATCATTCCAAATCAAATTTGCCACTCACCAACTTTCTCTGGTTGCTGAGGCAGAAGGTGCAGATCTGTTTGGGCTGGGAGTTCTCGCTGTCCCGGGGAGGGGGCGGGGGCGGGGGGGGGCTAGCTCCCCCCGCGTGGTGATAGAAGGCTGGCGTGGAATGGCAGGGCTGCCCATCTCCACAGGCCTCGCCCACCAGCAGCACATTGCCCAGGTGGGAGATGTAGCTGGATGCCAGTCTCAGCGTCTCAATCTTGGACAGTTTGCGGTCCGCGGGCTCCGTGGGGATGAGGGTGCGCAGGGCAGTGAAGGCGGTGTTGACGCTGTTGGTGCGGTCCCGCTCTCGGGCATTGGCCGTGTGCCTCTGTCGGGGTTCTCGGCTCAGGCGCCCCCCCCCACCGCTGCCCTTCTTTGCCCCTGTGCGTCGCTTGGAGCCCTTGAGGCCGTAGCCGTCAGCGTCAAGGTGGTAGGGCTTCTCGTCCGAGCCCGAGCTCTCGCTCCCGTTCTCCTCGTCCTCCGACAGCATGCTGATCTCGGGGTACAGGTATCGGCTTGGGGGTGCTGAGCGCAGCATGGCAAAGGACATGGCGAGGGCTGGGAGGGGGCGAGGGCCGAGTGGAGCGGGGGCGTGGGGGTCTGGGGCTGGCCACGGGCCCTCAGCTCCGGCCACAGCTCATGCCTCCTCCCGCCTCTCTCCTCCTGCTCAGTAGGGGATGGAGGTGCCTTCTTCTGGGGGCTCTGACGTGGAAGGGGAGCCCAGCTTCTCTCAGGGTCTGAGGCAGAGGCTTCTGGAGCAGCCGTTCGCCGCCGCTGGTCCTGTCTCCTCAGCACACATGTGCATCTTAAGACTGAGCGTGGCAGCAGCCAGCAGCTTTATAGCCTCGGCATCCGCCAGCAGCTCAGCACAGGGCGGTCAGCCCGGCCCCTCCCCCACAGCACACACAGCTCCCTCCCACTGCCTGGAACTGGCTCCGGGGGGCTCTTCACAGGACCACGGCCTCCCTCTCTCCCTCCCAAGGGAGTGTGTTTGTGGGGAAGAGCGTCGGGGCTTTCCCTTGTGGAAAAGGGCCGTGCTTCTGGGCACCTCCATAGAACTGCTCATCTGCTTAGTCTCCTTGGTTTGGGCCAGGGGGGCAGCCACAGTCCTCGGGGCACCTTCCCTCCTGACTAGGGACAGTTGGGGGAGGGGCAGAAGTGGGGAAGGGAAGACGACGTGCTCTGGTCACTGATCGGGTTAGAGTGTTTCTCTGACTCAGTTTTGGGGTGCAGAGGTTCTCCCAGATCCGTGCTAGAACAGGGGGATCTTCCCCAACCACCGTCGGGAGGCAGGTTTGGATCTTCGGGTTTAATAAAGAGATGGGTAGGTAAGGTCATGGGACTGGCTTTTTTGTAGCGCCGAAGCAGTGGGGAGCGGGGTTGTGGTGCCTCCTTCCTGTGCCAGGGCAAGGCTGGGCCCCTGAACGCACGTGGAGGAGAGGTACTAAGGAGCGAAGAGGTGTTGGGGCAGCTGTGAGGGAAGAAACCCTGAGAGTCTTCTCAGCACTGTTGGGAGGGAAGAAGGGGGTCAAATAACACCAGTGACCTGCTTCTCTCTGTCCCTTCTTCCCCCCCACTGAACACACACACTCACCCCAGCATGACCAAACTAACCCAGCTGCTGGATGAGGAATGGGCAAGGAATTAACTCCTTCGGGGCCGGAGGCTTCCCTCTTTCTCTAAAGATCCTAGAGTGAGAGGTGGGGACTTTTTTTTTTTTTTTTTAAAGCAGCATAGATAGGGGACAGTATTTTTTTTTATGTGTAACACACGTACACATATATTCCTTCTCACATACACACCATCTTTTAAACCAGTAGTAAACACATATCCTGTGTCTGTCCACATATGGCGGTTTCTCTCTCCCCCTCCCCCATCTCACAAATATGCCATTTCTAAAACACTGCCACTTGAAAATAATGTCAGCAAAACAGGTAAACTGATATTTCTCACACTTAGCATTTTGTAGCCTTCAGTCATAGTCATGTGCACACTCTCATAAAAGTGTCACTTCTTCAAACAAACATCATTTATTTTCTTTCCCAGATATACTCACTGTGATTTGTTTTCATTTAGTGTCAGTTGTGTGCATGTGCGCTTGCAAACGCACACACACACACACATACACACACACACACATGCACTCTCACTGACTCTCATTTCTGCTGTCACAGACAAATAGATAATCTTTTCCAAATCCAGACACTGTTTCTCACTTAATCACAATCTATCAGTCACAAATACATCTGCTCACTTTCTCTGGCACAAAGTATCTTTTTTGTAGAGCTCACACCCACAATGTCTCACTTACATTCATTCTCTCCTCTGTCTGTCTCTTGTCTCTCTTTCAAAATCTCTGTCTCTCTGCATTTGTCTCGGTCTCTTCTCTCTGTTTCCCTCTCTCTGTCTCCGTCTGTCTATCTCTTGGTCTCTGTCTCTCTTTCTCTCTGTTTTTGTCTCTGTCTGTCTGTCTCTCTTACTCCCCCCCTCTCTCTGTCTGTCTCTCTCTTGCTTGCTGGAGTCCACAGACTTGGGTTCAGATGTCATCTTCTACAAGCCATTTAACCATTTGGTGATCTCATTAGGTCAGTTACTATCTCTGTGTAAATTACTCTCATATTTCTATATCCAGCTCTATATCCAACTCCTGGGTTAGTTATGAAGTCTTGAATTATGAACCGCCTTTTGGACAACTTAAACAACCTATTACTAGAGAGGATATCACCATCTTCCTAGTCACCTGGCTTTAAAACCATGGTGTCATTCCCAACTGCACATGACTACTCTGTTATCAGGTTTTGCCAATTCTGCTTTCACAAAATCCCTTGTATCTCTGTGTCTTCTTCCACAGCCACAATTCTAGTTGTGGCTCTTATCCCCTCATGCTTGGATCATTGCAGTGATCTGCTGCTGGAGCTCCTCAAGATTTTTTTGTTTTTTGTTTTTGGTTTTTTTTTGTTTTTTTCCTCCCAGTCAAGTCTGCCTTCTACTTAATTTCCATTAGGATTGTTTGAAAGCATCTGTCTGAGCACATTACCTTCAGTGAGCTCTATGGCCTTCTCTCTTTGGAAGCCCTTCCCAACCTGGCTCTTTCCTTCCTCTCCACTCCTTATACTTTGCTCCTCTCCATTCTCTCATCCAGCAGCACTTGTTGTTCCTGTTCCTTTGCACTGACTTTCCCCCATTCCTGAAATAGGCTTTCTCCTGAACTCTGCCTCTTGGTTTTCCTAGCTTGTTCAAGACTTTTCCAGGTGAACTTTCAGCCCAAGACTTTCTCTCTTAAGACTACCTCCCATCTAACCTGTATAGAATCCATATATACACACTTGTTGTCTCATTCAGATGTGAGCTTTTTGATGGTAGGGCCTTGTGTTTTGCCTTATTTTTTTTTTCTGCAGCATTTAGTATAATGCTTGGTATATTATAAAGCAATTGATAAGTGCTTGTTGATTTACTATTAACTCATAGGGTTGAGAAAACCCTCATTTACATGCACGTATAGTAATGCTTTCTTATGAACTCACTGTATCTCAATTATACACACATTTTCTCTCATACATGTGTGCACAGGTATCTTGAACTCACACATAGATATGTGTACACACACATAAACCCACAGAGCCCCCAGGATGGGAAAAGGACCCAGAAGGCTAGATGCGATTTTGCTGGTTTAAGGAATTCTCTGGGGAATATTCTACTTCTGTTGCTCAGTGGTTTGGCAATTTAAGAGGCTTAGAGAGTTGTCGGAGGATATTGAGAGGTTAAATGACTTCCTGCAGTCATAGCTACTATGTCCAGTTTAGGGTTCGAACCCAAGTTCTCCTGACTTTGAGGCCAGCTCTCTCTATTTATTGTGCTGTGTTACATATGGGATAGCACCCGCAAAATAATCTGTAGGATTGGGAAGTTCCAGACAGTGACCCACAGAGGACAGCAGAGCTCGACCCTGTGCCCCTTCCCTTCCCCTCTAACCTCCAGTGGGGGATGATCTGACTCTTTCCCTCTCCTAGGGTTCCAGGCTTAGGTCCTGTCCCATTTTTTGCCCCCCCCCCCAAACACCTTGTAGGATATTTTTATCTTCCACCAACCCACCTTGCCCCCACCCGCCTGTGCTGGGCTATGGAAGGAAGTGCCATGGCATCCGAGGCTGGAGGAGGACGCCTTTAACCAGGGAGGAGCGCCGAGCGTAGTGGCGGCTGGCGGGAGCCTCTGCCAGGAATGTGCGTCTCGGAATGCAGCTTTGACTCTGTCCAAGTTCAGCTCCCAGACTTGGGGGGGGGTACTTGGGGAGGGTGCAGAGTGGTGACGGCAGATCTCTGAAGGGGAGCAAAGATAGGCTGGGGGTTGGAGGCTGAGCTCACTCCCGGAGTCCTTGGAGAAGGGGATGTGCTTGGGGAGGGGGCAGGAGCAGCTTCTGCTGCTACTGGAGAGTGGAAACAGAAGAGGCAGGCTCCCCGGGCCGGGCTGCCTCCCAGACACTGCCTCTAGTTTTAAAGCACTTCTCCTGACCCAGTGTGTCGCCCTGTTGGGGACCTCTTTTTCTTCTTCCCAAGATTACCAGGTATCAGGAGGACTGTGAATGTGGAAAGGAATCCGAGCCTCCCTCGCCCCCACCCCATAGGTCTTACTCCTTCTCCCAGTCCTCCTTCCTAGTCCTTTTGGCCCCTTGGGGTGTGTGTTCCTCAAGGGTGTTTATGGAGACCAGATGGTGGGGTGGGGAGGAGCTTGGACTCAGACTGTCCAATTCTATGGGAGAGCTTGCATCTCCCTCTTGGGTGTGGGAGACACCTGCGCTCCCTACTGCTCCCTCCTCCCCCCTCAGTACCAGCCAGCCAGCAAGGGGGATAGTCAGAACTTGCAGGATCCCCATTGGGGAGAACTCCCATTGGGCAAAAATGCTGCCGTTTGGGGATTGGGAGCTGCTGGGGTTGGGTGGGGTGAATTGTTAGTATTTGTCTCCCTGTGCCTGTCTCCTCACTGTGCGCTCCCCCAGCCCCTCCCACCGGTAGTGAGCGGCTCTTGGCCCTGTGCCTTCAGCCCTGGCAGCAGGTACTTGGCCTGCATGCCAGGGCAGTGAGCAAGCGGGCAATGAGGTCACTGCTGTGGCTTCCCAGGGCCATGGCCAAGAAATCCAAGGCTTTTTTGGGGGAGTGGTGAAATGGAGGGGAGGGTCTGAAGAGAGGAAGGAGGAAGGGACAGGGAGGTGGAGTTTTCAGATCTGGAAAGTGTACAACATTAAACGTTGGCTGAAATGGAATGGGCAGATCCCCAACCCTTGAGGGACAGGAGAGACAGAGGCGAGCCCAGAAGATGGAATGTAGCCATGGGGACCACAGGATAGGCTCCCCAATAGACATTTGGTCCAGTGGAATAGCTTAGGTGGCCTTGTCCCCCCGGGAGCTGATGCTTCTGCTCTCTTCTGTAACCCCTACTTAGGACATCCGGAACACGGTGGGGAATGTCCCCCTGGAGTGGTATGAGGATTTTCCCCACATTGGCTATGACCTCGATGGGAAAAAGATCTATAAACCCTTGCGTAGCCGAGATGAACTGGATCACTTCTTGGATAAGATGGACGACCCTGACTACTGGTCAGTTGGGCAATGGGGCAGTGGAGGGGAAGGTCAGTAAGAGGGTGGGTGATTAGCCATTAGGAGGGGACCCTGCTTTCTTTGGGGAATCATGTTAGGGTCAGGAGGTGGGCTCTTCAAGGCATGAAATCAGGCTTTGGAGGGTCTTAGCCCCTATCTGACGCCCCTTTCTCTTCTCCTGCTCCTACAGGCGGACAGTACAGGACAAGATGACAGGACAGGATGTGAAGTTGACGGATGAACAGGTGGCCCTGGTCCAGCGGCTACAGAAGGGCCAGTTTGGGGATGCCAGTTATGATCCCTATGAGGTATGGGTGGGGATGGGGAGAGGTTGGAAAAGGGGGATGAGGCACAGAAAAGGTAACTGTGCTTTCTGTCTCCCCCCTGTCTGACTCTCCTCCCTCTCAGCCAGCTGTCGACTTCTTTAGTGGGAGCCTGATGATTCACCCGGTAACCAACCGTCCTGCTGACAAGCGCAGCTTCATCCCCTCCCTCATTGAGAAGGAGAAGGTGAGCCCCCTGCTCTGCATGAGCTCTGGCCCCTGGACCTTCCATGCCTGCTCCCCACCCGGGCTCCCAGCTCTGCCCACAGCTTCTCACCTTCTCTGTCCTTCCAGGTTTCCCGGATGGTCCATGCCATTAAGATGGGATGGATTCAGCCACGACGGCCGAGGAACCTCACTCCCCAGTACTATGACCTGTGGGCCCAGGAGGACCCCAATGCCATCCTGGGGCGCCACAAGATGCACGTGCCTGCCCCAAAACTTGCTCTGCCTGGCCATGCCGAGTCCTACAACCCTCCGCCTGAGTATCTGCTCAGTGAGGAGGAGGTGCGTTCGAACCAGGGCCCATGTGGGCTGGGGGGCTGGGGCGCAGATCGGCCTCCTGGTTTTTAAGAGCGAGAAGTGCCCGCTCGCTCACACTTGGCGCTCTCTCCTTCCCCCTTTTCCTGGAGGTTGCCGCTGCAGGCTGTGGAGCCTCACCTCCCTGTTCTGTGTCCACAGCGACTGGCCTGGGAGCAGCAGGAGCCCGCAGAGAGGAAGTTGGACTTCTTGCCTCGGCAGTTTCGGTGTCTCAGGGCCGTGCCCGCCTACGGCCGCTTCATCCAGGAGCGCTTTGAGCGCTGCCTGGACCTTTACCTGTGCCCTCGCCAGCGCAAGATGAGGGTGTGCTTGGGAGCCCTTGGACATGGCTGGGACTAAAGTAACGGGGCAGGCCCTCCTTGTACAGCCTGGAGACCCTAGGGGCGGCACTGGGGAAATGTCTGGGTGGGAGCTTAGCAAATGTGCTTGGGGTTCAAGGGACGGATTGGGGGGAGGGGAGGGGCCAGCAGCCCGTCCCTTACATCAGGCAGGCCCAGACAGAGTATTGGAGCCATGTGTGCTGTGTTCTAGGTGAATGTGGACCCTGAAGATCTGATTCCCAAACTGCCCAAACCCCGGGACCTGCAGCCCTTTCCCACTACCCAGTCTCTGGTAATGGGGGATGGAGCAAAGATGGGGACGGGGTGAGGGTGGAAGGTAGGGAAGAAGGGTCCTCCTGTTGGGGTGGGCCTAAGGCTGTATTCTGATTCTTCGTAGCCTGGGGGATCCTTACTGTCTTCCCCCTCCTTAAGAACTTAACACTTCCTTCCCTTCTTACAGGTGTACAAGGGCCACAGTGACTTGGTCCGCTGCCTCAGTGTTTCCCCCAGTGGTCATTGGCTAGCTTCAGGTGTGTCCAAGGGGGAAGAAGGAGAGGGAGGCAGCCCGCCCTCCTAGCTGGGCTTCCTGCTCCGCGGGGGCTGGGCCCTTCATGGGGCCAGAGTTTGGCTTTGCCCTTAGGGGATGGCTGTGGGAGAGCATTGGGGAATCTCCCCCGTGACAGGGCTTGGCTTCTGTAGGTTCAGATGATCATTCGGTCCGACTGTGGGAGGTAAACACCGGGCGATGCCTGAAGACAGTTCCCGTGTCTGAAGTGGTGAAGAGCGTAGCCTGGAATCCCAACCCCGCCATCTCTCTTGTAGCCGTGGCTGTGTGAGTGACCGGGGCCCCCGGCCTCCCTGAGGGCCCTCTGCATCTTCCCGCCAGCTGACGTGGGACAGCCCTTGGTGACTTGCCAAGTACCTTTCCTCCGTCATGCATGGAAGTTGTAGCATCCACTTTTCACCAAGGAAACCCTCAGCCTTTTAGAGACTGAATGGTTTGTCCTTGGTCACTCTGACTTGGGTTTGGGTCTGGCCTCCTGTCAATGGTGGTTTTCACGCACTTTTTCCCAGGGCTGTGGTGAGGGAGGACTTTGTCAGTCCTGTAGAAATAGGAGCAGGGACTGTTGGTGACGACTGTCCCCAGGAGCCCTTGAGGAGAGTGCGAGGGGCTGCAGGGGAGGCTCTGAAAGCAATCTCTCTTATTCTCGGGTCTCTGAAGCGGGGAGTCGGTGCTGCTGCTGAATCCAGGCCTGGGGGACCTGGCGGGCACCAGCAGCACAGACCAGCTGCTGAGCGCGTTTTCACCTCCGGAGGAGCCCGCCGGGCAGCCTGTGGAGTGGCAGGAGGCTTCGGCCGAAGAGCGCAACCACGGCCTGAGACTGCGGATCCACCATAAGAAGGTGCTTGGGACGGCGGAGGCCCACGGGTGTGGAAGCTGTTACCCCTTGGCGCTTAGCTCTCTGTTCCTCCTCCTCTTCTCTTTCTTTTCAGCCAGTGAAGCAGGTGGCCTGGCATGGCCGTGGGGATTACCTGGCTTCGGTGGTGGCAGCTGCTGAGCACACCCAGGTGTTGATGCACCAGGTGAGCCGCCGGCGCAGCCAGAGCCCCTTCCGTCGGAGCCACGGCCAGGTACAGTGTGTAGCCTTCCACCCCTCCCGGCCCTTCCTCTTTGTGGCCTCCCAGCGCAGCCTCCGGCTCTACCACCTGCTTCGCCAGGAGCTCACAAAGAAGCTGATGCCTAACTGCAAATGGGTGTCCAGCTTAGCCATACACCCCCAAGGTAAGGGGCGGCGGGGGGGGTGGTCCGGGCCCACTCCCTCCCAGTGGCCAGGGGGAAGGAGGCCCAGGCCCAGCTCTCCCCTTCCTACCCACACAGGGGACAACGTCATCTGTGGCAGCTACGACAGCAAACTCATCTGGTTTGACCTTGACCTTTCAACCAAGCCCTACAAGGTGCTAAGGTAAGGGGGTGCTAATGACAGACCAGTCTCCCTGCTCCCTTCTTTCAGCACAGATCTTGTTCTCAAGGAGCTTGCCATCCATGCCCATCATGGGAATAAGGGATTGCAGCATCCCAGATTGGGAGCTAGTCCTGCCCCAGGCAGCAGAGAGGGCCGGGAAAGATGCTGGGGGGCTCACCTCTGGGCAGGGGGCTTGTAGGACAGCTTCCGGGAGGAGGGAAGTCCTTAGACTGTGGAGGAAGAGGGAGAGGTCATCCTCGGGGATCAGGGTTTTGGAGAAATCTCCTGGACATGGGGAGTGGTGAAGTGGGGAGACTTTAGAGTGGAAGGGAGGGGAGTGCATGAAGGCAGAAAGTAACATGAGATACGACTGAAAGGACAAGACTCTAATACTCAGGTGAGAGGTGATGAGGTTTATAGAAAAGGATGGGCAGAGGGGGCACAGTACGAGAGAAGGAAATGCTAAAGATGAGCCTAAGTTTATGAACCTGGATATAAGAGAATAAAACAAGCAGCTTTGGAGGATAATGAGAGTGTAGGTGGCTTTTTCTAGAAGTTTGGCAGTGAAAATGAGGGGGAATGGTTCATGGTTGGAGTGGGCAACAGTTAGGAAGGTTTTAAAAGATTATCTTGAAGGAAACTAAAACCTATTTCAAAGCCTGAGGGCAAGAGTACAGTTAAGGAAGAGACTGAAGATGAGAATAGGGATTCTTCCCCCACACCTTCTCCTCCTGTCCCCCAAAAAAGTCAGAGATAAAAAGTTCATCGAATTGGGAAAATTTTTTGAAAAACAATAGATAAGAATCACATAGAGGATAACAGAAGGAGAAACAGACAAATAGGACAATTTGGAAACTGATGTTGAATTTATTACATTTTTAAAAATGCAAGCTGTATATAACTTCTTGATTTCAAATAATAAGAAAATTAGAGAAAACAAAAGACAGATGAAGACATTGGTTGACTTCTTTTAGGAAAGCAGAAAGAGGTTATTTGCTAAATGTGAGGGGGAGGTGGGATTATATAGTTAGGTGCTCAAGAGAATTAAAGTGTGGAACAGCCTTGGATAGTCGATAGAAAATGATGCAAGGGATTGTCTGCAGGAATGGAGGTTATTTTTGGTTACCTGCTTTATTTTGTTGTGGATCACAAATTTATGATTTCTTCCAGCCATTTGAGAAGCAGAAATGGGAGGTGGGAGATTGTGAGAGTTGGGTGAGATTAGTGGGGGGTCAGGAGGACAAACAAAGCATTTAGAGTTGGAGGAAGGGTCAAGCTGGTGTAGTAGCTGGTAGACCAAGGAGATAGGGGGAAATGGAGGGACTGAAAGTCACATTGGTGTGTTCACAAATACCAGGGGGTTCAGGTGTGGCAGTGTAGGTGCCCACACACTGCCCTTAGTGACTTCCCTCTTCCCTCTACCTCCCAGACACCACAAGAAGGCCCTCCGGGCTGTCGCTTTCCATCCAAGGTACCCACTCTTTGCCTCTGGATCTGATGATGGCAGCGTCATTGTCTGCCATGGCATGGTCTACAAGTAAGTGCCAATGCTTTTGCCAGTCTAGGGGACAATAATGGGATTTTTCCCCCCAGCCCCACCTCCACCCCCTGTTCCTCTCATGACCCTACCTTTGTCAACCTCATGGGGACAGAGGCCTTCCTCAGTCTAGCCTTCTCTTCTCCTTCCTGGCATCCTCCCCTCCACCCAGTTACAGGCCCTGATGTTCCCTTTTTCCTCTCCAGTGACCTTCTGCAGAACCCGCTGTTGGTGCCGGTGAAAGTACTCAAAGGCCACACGATGCATCGGGATCTTGGGGTGCTGGATGTGAGCTTCCACCCCACCCAGCCATGGCTTTTCTCCTCTGGGGCAGATGGCACCATTCGACTCTTCACCTAGGGATGACGGGGTTGGGCGGGGTGGTAAAGGGACATTTCGGGCTGTTGGCCTTGTTTCTGCCTAGGAGAAGGGGATTGGCAAGGAGAATAAAGCATAATTAACTACCCAGTACGTCAGAGTACTTTGAAGGTTGACCTTTTAATGTTCTACCCAAAGTTCTCTGCTGTTTGTTGCACACAAAATAGAATCTTGTTTTCAGAAAAGGTTTTATATATTCATTTAGAAGTTTTTAATCATTTTTGTCATGGACCCCTTTGGTAGCCTTGTGAAACTTATAGGCCCATTCTCAGGGGGGGGAAAAAATGAATAAAATTCATTAAATTGCAAAGAAAATGAATTACTGAAATAAAGATCTAATTTTTTCCCCGTCTAAGTTTAGAGACACTAAACCTATATTCACTCACCACTTAGGGGTTTGTTGACCCCAAATTAAGAACCAATGATATAATTCAGCCATCTAGCCAATATAGGAATCCTTAATACAATATTAGTGCTACAAAAGAAGGAGGGTACTAATATCAAGCCATTTATCTAGCAAGTATGTTTTTCAATATATTTATATATCTTGTATATATTTGATATATAAAGTACTTGACACATACATGTTTTATATGATCCTCATAGCCAAGTGAAGTAGATGCTGTTATCCCCATTTCATAGAAGAAACAGACTTGTGTGGGCTCACTAGGAAATGTCTGAGACGTAATTTGAACCCAGACTCTTCTTGTAGACAACATATTGTGGGATTCTGATTTTGAATCTAGTCTGATATCTGTTTCTGCTTTATGGGAGAGTTCATCCCATTCACATTCACAGTTAGAATAACTAATTCTTTATTTCCTGCCATCTTATTTACCCAAGTTATGTTTTCCCCTTTCCTTTCCCCTTTCTCCCTTCCCCCCTCCTCAGTAATTTGCTTTTGATGACCCCCTCCCCCAAACAATACTCTATCCTTTAGGTCCCCTCCCCCTGTTTTTACTCCTTTCCCCTGATTCTTCTATTTTCCCTTCTATTAGTTTGTCCCTTACTTTTCCTCCTTTCTCTCCCACTTCCCTCTAGCAACAGACAAGTTTCTATGTGAAATCAAGTGTCTGATATACACTTTTAGAGCCCAACCTAATGAGAGTAAGATTTACACAATGCTCATCTCCCTCCCCTCTTTCTCTCAATTATATTAGGTTTTCTTTGCCTCTTCAAGAGATTTTACCTTTTTACCTCCTTTTTTTTTTTTAGATCTTATTTTACCACTTTTTCCCTCTTTTCCCCAGCATGACAACCTTTCCCCCTCTAGTTCTCTTTTTCATATTATCAAAGTAATATCTAGTTAATTATACCCCCAAACTTTAAGTATCCCCCTAGTAAAAATAAAGTTCTCAAGAGACCTTTCCTTTTTACCTTTTTATGCATGTCTTGAGTTCTGTTTGGATGTCGAATTTTTTGTTCAGATCAGGTCTTTTCATTAGAAATAGGTGAAATTCACCTATATCATTGAATGACCATCTTCTTCCCTGGAGGATAATGCTCATTCTAGCTGGATAGGTTATTCTTGGCTGTAATCCAAGTTCCTTTGCCCTTCAGAATATCTGGTTCCAGGCCCTTCGATCCTTCAATGTGGAGGCTGACAGATCGTGTGATTCTAATTATTGATCCTCGGTATTTGAATTGTTTCTAGCTTCTAGCAGAATCTTTTCCTTGGTGCTATAGTCCTGAAATTTAGCCACGATATTCCTTGGGGTCTTAATTTTGGGGTCTCTTTTAGGAGGTGATTGGTGATTTCTTTCAATGGTGATTTTGCCTTCCGATTCTACAATCTCAGGGCAGTTTTCTTTCAGGATTTCCTGGAAGATAGTGTTTAGATTCTTTTTTTCATCAGTTGTTTTTCCTAGGAGATATTTCATATTTTCTTCTAATTTTTCATTTTTTTGTTTTTGTTTGACTGATTCTTGAAGTCTTATTGAGTCATTCACTTGCATTTGTTCAATTCTTATTTTTAAAGTGTTGTTTTCTTCAGTTACCTTTTTAAGCTCCTTTTGTAACTGGCCAATTGAATTTTTTTGTTCATTGCACTCTTTTTCCACTTCACTAATTTTATTTTTCAATAAATTGGTGTCTTTATCATATCTCTTTTGGAGGGCTTCTTGCACTGACTTCAGTTTATTTTCCCATTTATCCTCCAACTCTCTTTTGAGATTCTGTATGCAATCTTCCAGAAAGGCCTTTTGAAAAGGGGACCAGTGATGGTCCTTAATAACATCCTCTGAAGTTTTGTCTAAAGGAACCTCAGGATCTGGGTCAGCCCTTCTCTGTCTCGATAAAAGCTGTCTATGGTGAGAGCTCTCTTTTTGTTTCTTTTTTTTAGACAGCGTGGATGTCTCTTTAAGGTTTGGAAAAACCGAGGCTAAAGCTCTTTGCCCTGGGGCAATTTGGCGAATTAATTTAAGGTGCTGGGCCGGTGGGGAATAGGACTAAGTCTGAATTACTCCTTAAACAAGGCAAGTCTGCCAGAACACCTGCCCCCTATCCGGGCAGAGTGTCCCGAGTGCCTCAGATAAACTCCAAGTGTTTGGAGTTTTTGCCACGATGAGCTGAGTCCCACCCTCACTTCTGGCCTACACCACTCTTTATCCCTCTGTCCGAGTTAGACAAACCTGATGTGAAGTTCTTCAGAGATATCAGCTAGCAGTATCCAAGTATTTGAGTTGATTGACTTGAAGATCAGCTCAGAGGCTCATTTTATTGTTGGTTTGAGAGAAGATCGGAGGAGACGAAGAGAGTCATGTTTTCACTCCGCCATATGTCCAGTAAACGGCCAGTTTCTTCCTGAAAACCTAGTGAAGGGGGAAAACCCAGTGTTTTCCATTCCACTTTTAGTCATTAGGAAGCTTCCCCTTACATTGGGTCACTTGCTGTCAGGCTCTTCCAATGGCTCTGACTTTTGCCCCATAAGACAGACACTGTGCCAGTGGCTGGGGGTACAAAGACAGACAGCAATCCCTTTTCCCAAGGATCCGACCCTTTGTAAGCACAAGTCCCACTCGGACTCGTCCATTGGCAGCAGTGTCAGACAGCACAAGCCCGATTCTTCTAAGAGGAGGAAAGCACTGTCCCCAGGGAAGGCTTCCCACTGGGGGGGGAGGGGAGGGCACCAACAGTCTGGAGCCCAGCACTCCTCAGTTGAGATAATGAACTCTAGGCCCCAGAGGAGGTCTGTGCAGGAGAAGACAAGCTGAATTCACAGGACCGAAGTAGGACAGCTGGCCTGGAGTGGAGGTCGTGGGCTTCTGGCCCTGTGGCCTCTCCTCATGGCTGTTCTTAGCTCTATGAATCAGAATTCCTGGTTTCTTTTCAAGACTACATGCTTCTGTTTCCATTGAAAACTTTACTGATGTTTCTCCCTTAGCCCCAAGCCCCTTGGACCTAGGAATTTCCCAAAAACACCTTTTATTCATTTTGCATCTTTCCTGTATATTTTTTAGTAAGTACATGTCATCTTCCCTAATAGAATGTAAGCTCTCTGAAGACAAGGAAACGGGAACTTGGACCAGAGGCCATCTTCAGATTCCTTGTAAATCTGAAATCCTACAAGTGTGGAAAGAAAATCAGAGCATGGGAGACATTCAAAGTTCCCCAAAAGGGAAAAGGGTGGACTTGTTGAACTTCAGGTTGATGCATTTGATTTAAAGTACTGAGAAAATTCTAGAAAATATATTAAAAATAATTTTGTGGTATCTTGGGATGTGGCGTGCCATAACTTCCCTTTTCCCCTTTGAACATTGACTAAATTAGGAGATCAGGGGAATGTTTTTTAAAGCACAGTTGAATTTCAGACTGACTTTTGAAAGAAATCTATCTTATTTGTCATTCAGATGAGATAAATGACATGGTACAGAGTCAGTCAGATTTAGTGATGCCTAAATAACAGGACTCAAAAGCAAGGACATTAATTAAGGGATCACTGTCTTGCCTTTGCTCTTGGCAGGGAATGGGAAGGAGGGGAAGGGAAGGGTGGTGGAAACAGAAGAAAGGGGGGATGGCTGTAGTGGAATGTTGCAAAGATCTTTCTTTGTGCTGATCAAGATTTTTTACTACTAACTTAAATGGAATCACAGATAACAGGCCTGGATGACTCAAAGCTGGATGAATAGTTAACATTTTGAAGAGGAGACGAGAAATCCAGAAAGACCGACAAGCTATAACAGCCTGAAATTACTAAGAAAGGATAGGGATAATTGAGCTTGAAAAGCAAATCATAAAAACTGTACAAATAGAGGATGGCCATGGAGGCCGATAGTGAAACAGGATTTTAGTGGATGTCTGTTTATGTGTGTGTACATATGTAGCAGCAAAGGAACTAGAGATGTTTAGCCTGAAGATGCCTGTCATGGGAAAAAGTAATTAAGACTTCTACCTCACCTTCTTGTGGTCATGAATGAGATGGCAAGATTTGCTCAAATTCAATTCCCCTGGCCTGGATAAACCATAACCTTGGCCATTAAAAGAACTGGAAGGTGTATTTATTTGCCGAGTTACCAACAGCTAGCTGATGACTGACTAGGTAAATCGGGAAGTTCATGTGGATTTGGAGTCAGAGGACCTGGGGTTTTAATTCTAAATTTGTCAGTACATAGATGAACATGGGTAATAACTTATGATTCAATATTTTGGGGCTCAGCTCTGTCAACTGTTTTTGTCTTTACCAGTCCAACACAATTTAGCCTTCTCTTTCTTCCTTATTGTTCATACAATTGAGTTGGTTCTTAAAAACCCTTTAGTTGCCTTTTGTTCATCACAAGATCTGTTGACCTGTTGATCTTGTTTTGAACTTCAGTGCTCCCTGACACCATTCTTATAGGACTGCCACTTCTTGTATTCATCCTAAACGATTGTTTATTGCTTCCATCATCAATATTCTTATTTTTAAGTTAATGCAACTTCATGATGAGTTCCCAGTGCATCCATCTTGTCCACTGAGCTAGTTATACTTGTTTCTTCAGAGAGTGAATGTATGTCTTTTACCACGAGTCCTCAAGTGTCTGTCTGGACAGGCAGTTGGGGTTGGGAAGAAACAACACATTACCCACCAAGGAAGAGCAAACAGCTTTTATTGAAAAATAAGTACAGTATGCTCTGTCCTATATACAGTACAACCTCTCCTCTAGCTCCTTTGGGTCCGGCCTGGATTGAGTCTCAGCTGGAGGTGAAGAGGATGGGATTGGTCCCGTCTGTGAAGCCCCTGACCCAGACCTGGTTTGGAGCTGTGGCTATAGGATATACTCAGGTTGTGACCCTCGTGACCTCCAGGAGTAGGAGCAATGGGACTGGGTGGGAGAATATGGCGAATGTCAGGATCCAGCTGTTCCACAGCTGGGTGTCTGGGCAGTGAGGGTTGTTTCTGAGAAATCTGGTCCATCTTGCTCATAGAAAGACCGGTCCAGTGGCTTGTGCACAGCTCAGACGAACTTGACCAGACGGCCCAGAGTCTCTGCAGCTTTGATCCTCACTGTTGGGGCTGGGTCCTTCAGCAGTAACTGGAGAGCTGATTAACAGGAAGAGACGAGTTTGGATTAGAAAGAACCCCAGGGTCATATGGGGTTGTGACATGCACTATGAATGCCTCACCCCATGGGGGGGATCCCAGATGAGCAGGCCGAGTAGGTCAGAGAGGGGCCACTAAGCCCTTTGGAACCTGGATTCTAAAAGGGCAGGTAACGCTTTTTCCTCCCCTCCTAGTTCCTGAGTATTTTTCCAGTAGCTTGTTTACACTGTGAAATCGAGGCTCCCAGGTCCCTGCAAATCCCCTTGATGGCTGCTCAGCTCGCTGCCCTACGACTGACTGCCGGCCTCCCTCCCACATTCCCTCCCCAGCTCGCTGGCCCGCCAAGCCCTGATTTATGTGCCGCTGGCTTCCTGCTCTGCAGTCCTCTGCCTCGAGCCGCTTCTTCCAGCTGCTGGCTCCCGGGGGTGCGGGACCCAGGCAGGAGGGGGAGCCTGGCCCTGCTTGGCTAATCCACTCAATACAGGAAGCTAAGGCTGTCCAAGCCCAAACTGCTAACTCCAGTGATTACTTGCTTTTTCAAGTGTGTGCACAGGCGGCGCACGCATGCGCGTGTGCGCGTACACACACACACACACACACACACTTTCTCCCCCTCGAACCCCCCTCTCCCATCTGATGGGACTAGCTGCTCTTTAACAGACAGGCCTCTTTTCTGCGAGAGCCCCAGGAGCCAACGGAAAGATAGTTTTTCCTTTTTTAGTGTTTTTTAAGCTCCTTTGGAACAGCTCAGAAGTTTCCGTGAATTACTAGAGACGATGAGGTCACCAGTGACAGGGAAAAAATCCTTGAAATCCAGGAAAATCACTTAACCCACCCCAGCCCCCTTTCTGGGACCCATGGTGTCAGTAACTCCTTCCCCATGGATTATGCACCAGCCACCTCCACACAGGCAAAGGGGCCCAGTCTACAACGTCAATCCCCTACCAGTTCTCTGGGAGAAATGCAGTCCCCGGTTGGAGAGGCTCACATCTCCCCAGGACTGAAATGAGGAGAGGGGATTCAGAGCTGAGGAGACAGGAAGAAGTGCTGCAGGACTTTCTCCCATGCCCCCACGAAGACCTCAGATTCAGGATGTGTGCCTGTCTCTCCACCTTTCTCCATAGCCTACTGGTGTCTGGATCGAGTCTGTGTGTGGGAGGCCACTGCACATCAGCCCCCCTCCCCCCCCCAAGAAAAAGACCCAAGCAGCTGGGGCTTCTTTAGCTTGGGCCTTCATTCTCTTACCTGAGATAAGCTGGTTCAGATCCACCTGTTCACAAGCTTCTTTATCTGCCTGGAGTACTAAGAAACCTGACAGGAAAAGGAGAAAAGGAGGAGGAATTGCAGGGCTTGGGAAACAAGGATATTCAAATGGGCCGGGAAGAATGAAAGGGTGACACAGAAGAACCCTGGTCATGGCAAAGGTAAACTTTGTCCAAGTATTTTCTATTAAAAACAATTCTGGCATCTTTGGTTTTATTTTTAAACAAATCCCTCTCCTTTTTATACACACATCCTTTATGAGAAAGAATGGAGAACACTCGTGTAAAATTTTCTACCTAGCAGCAATATTCCATGGTTCCCCATCCCTTCCCAAAGGCTGAGAAATGCTGCTCACCGATGAACATGGGCGCAGCTGCCCGGATGTCCTCCCAGCAGCTCTTGAAGTAGAACAAGTTGGTGCTGATCAGGCGGCCCAGCGTATCGGGGAAGTTCTGCATCTGGAGTGGCATCGGGTGGGGCTCATCCCGGGCCCAGCCCTTCCCAGACCCGCTCCGGCCCAGACCTTTGCCAGCCCTAACCCACCCGAGCCCTCTGCAGTCACACGCCACGCCAATGATGCCTCCACACCCCAACTTCCTACTGCCAGAGGCCGAGGGTACCCCAGACCTCACCCACCAGCCCAGGCCTCACCAGGTATTTGCTGGTGTCATTCATGAACTCCCCAAAGTGCAGCCCACGCCCATCATGCAGCTGCTTCTCAAACATGGCTGCTAGCTCTTCGCATTCCATATTAGGGCCACACATGCGCAGGGCAAACTTACAGGCCTGCAAGAGGAGCGCGTCGGGTCAGAGGGGCCCCGCGCCCCCCTCACCTCGGGGCCGGCCGCCGGCCAGCACTGCTCCCTTCCTAGCAGGCCCGTCCGGCCTCCCGTTCCTCGCCTGGTTACTCACACTGACGACGGGGGGCTTGGGGTCCTGCAGATGCAGTAACAGGCTCACCAGCCCGTTGATGATCTGCTCAAAGAAGACGTCCTCGCAGTTCCCGTGGCAGAACTTGTTCAGATGCCCAAAGAGGTTGATGGATGAGCTGCGGAACTCATCCCGCTCCTTTGGAAGTAAGGCGTGCGGTCACCAAACGCCAGGCCCTCGAGGCCATTGCTTCCCACCTGAGCGGGGGGGCCGGCTGCCATACTGTGTGTGGCGCTCCCCAGGGCGGGTGGGCCAGGGAGGCCTCCCAGTGGGGCCTGGGTGGCTCACCCCCTCAGCCAGCCCTGCCCACCTGCCTCCGTCCCACCTGCAGCCCCCTCCCTCCCGCTTCCTCTCCCCCCGGTTACATTGTCGAAGAAGGGGCGGATGCGGATGGTGATGTGCAGCAGGATGGAGCGCACGTCCCACTCCTCAGCCAAATCCAGCAGGCGAGAGAGGCCCAGCATGGCCTCCAGGGCCACCAGGCTGTGGGGGTCGTCCTTGTCGTCCAGCCCGTTGATCATGGCTGTGAGGAGCTGGGGGCCGTGCTTGCGCACCTGTGGGAGGCAGGGGCGACAAGATGCTGGGGCTGGGGGCCCACGCTGGGCCCTGGGCCCGGCCTCCAGGCCCGCTCCTCCTTCCTTTGGAGCTCTGGCCGCCACTTCGCCCTCAGCCCTGGTGTGTTCTTGAGCAGTCGCTTTTCTCTGGGCCTCAGCCCCCCCGCCCCCACTTCCGGCGCAGACTGAAGCAGCGAGCAGGACGGAGCTTGACTCCAGGCGGCTGAGCGCTCTCCCCCCCGCTTCCGAACCCTGCGTCTGCCACTCACCCTGCCCCTTCAC